>JACEII010000036.1:2401344-2448961 GCA_014332785.1 Antheraea mylitta
CCCGTGTAAGTATTTACTTGTATGTTCTACACCCGTGTAAGTATTTATTTGTATGTTCTACACCAGTGTAAGTATTTACTTGTATGTTCTACATCCGTGTAAGTATTTACTTGTATGTTCTACACCCGTGTAAGTATTTACTTGTATGCTCTACACCAGTGTAAATATTTACTTGTATGCTCTACACCAATGTAAGTATTTACTTGTATGTTCTACACCCGTGTAAGTATTTACTTATATGTTCTACACCCGTGTAAGTATTTACTTATATGTTCTACACCCGTGTAAGTATATACTTGTATGTTCTACACTCGTGTAAGTATTATTGTGAAATAATATCATGTTTATTTATTTAAAATTTTCTAACACGTTGACGCCGGCGCGTACCACCGGTGGTCCGCACTAGACTATCTTTTCTGGCGGCGCGTACCACCGGTGGGACGTATTCGATGGTGCTCTTTTTAATAAATAAACATTAAATTCTCATTATTTCTAATAGCACAATCGAATACGTACCACCGGTGGTACGCGCCGCCAGAAAAAACAGTCTAGTGCGGACTACCGGTGGTACGCGCCGGCGTGAACGTGTTAAACTCCCATACAATTTTACATTCTCACTATTACCGTATTAAAAATCAATTTATTTAAAACGCTATTCTTTAAGCCATAAAAAGAATTGTGCTTTAAGTAGTTTCGGCTCTATTCTAACTCGTTATTCAATATGAAGCATGGAAGTCTTTCTTAATAAGTGAATGAAAACGCTGAACGAATCAGGTGTTATGGAAAAACTTAGAACAGTCTCAATTACGAAGGCACATTGATTTACTGAAAGTGTTTTATTATTTGGATCTATTTGAAGAATTATAGTAGAATTGTTTTCCCTTCACTACAGAACTACATAAACTAATGTACGAAACAAAAGATAATACATACAATTTGTACAAGAACATAGAAATTTAAAATGTTTTATGTTATCTGTATTATAAGACATAGCATAGGCTCCCAGTTAGAATGCTCACACCTTCCTAAATATTGGGTCCTTAAAGGTAAAAAAAGTATTTCTACATAATTGCATGACAGTAACGAATGCAGATGGAATTCTCATGTGTTTTACTATTGTGACATAATTTCAATCAAATAATGTACAGTTATTTTGTTAAACTAGTGTATATGAAAATATACTATATCTATATCTATACATATAATGAAAATATTCATCTAATGTGTATGTACTTTTTAGATTTTTGTAGAAAAATATTTTAGGTGTCTAGGACTAAGTAACAAAATGCATTTCAATGACTTTTAGAAATGTCTTTCTGTCTGTTTGTTTGAATATGCATCACAGCTAAAGTACTGTGTTCACGATAAAACCTCACCATGAAAATCATTGAGCATACTCTTGAATAATGTTAAGTCTTTGCTTCATTACAATCGTTTCTCTATGTCAAAAGTTATTGTAATTTTAACAACGACGCGACTTAAGTACGAGGAAATGTAGATAAATCAATGGGCTTCATATATTCAGATGATTTAATTGCTTAGGATTTTATTCACGGACACAGTTAGTCTATACTAATATTATAAAGAGGTAAAGTTTGTGAGTTTGTGACGTTGTGACGTTGTAGGGGGTAATCTCAGGAACTACTGGTCCGATTTAAAAAAATATTTCAGTATTATATAGTTAATTTATCGAGAAAGGTTATAGGCTTCATGTCATCACGCTAAGACCAATAAGAGCGGAGCAACGATGAAAAATATTTAGAATCGAGGGATTTGTCCTTTTGAGAGCTTCCGCTACGTGTTAGCGTAAGTCCAAAGTAACTACTCCACGCGAACGAAGTCACGGGCAGAGGCTAGTTAATAATATACGCGTAATATCGGTACCAATAGCCATAAGCTTTTTACTTATACCAAACAATTATATGGCCCAGAATGTAAACGGAATAACTATTTAATGGGTTAAACAACTGGGTTGTCTACGAAGTGATGATTAATATATTACTGTTTGATTTAAATTATACAATACTAGTAACTACGGGTGGCTTTGTCTGCGTTAAGTTACAATGTAAAACCATAAAATATAATCTAGTATATATTAATGTATCACGTTCGTGATGGATGATCAATTGTTATTGGACTTTATTCATTTGATATACATTTACAGCTATTGATATCTACTGATTTAAAAAATCGTGTATTTCTTTTCTATTAATTATATCGAAAACAGTGTTGGAAATGATGAAAAAAAACCCTGTGAAAGTCACAGTCCTTAATATTAATATTAAGAAGTGCCGCATGGTAAATTTTAATTTCCCGTATGATTAACGTGGGAAAGCTTTTTTTATGATTTTACAATTTTATAACTTCTTAATGGTTCATCAAAAAGCTAGGCTAAATCATTCTCTTGTTTAAAATTGAACGCTTTTTTTCATAATTTCCAACAATTTTTGCCATATAATTAAGAGAATAAAAATAGTCGTTTTTTTTTTAATCAGTTTAATAGACACATCATTTTTAGCGTTTTATTTATTAACAGTCTTGGAAATTATGCGATGATACGATATAGAATGACCTATAATGCAAGTAAGAAAAAAATTCTATATATTATAGAATTTAAAGCGTTTGTGACTGTCATAAAGCCCAATGATTATTGTACAAAGTCGCCTGGCGCACAACACTATGAGATACACACTGTCGTTTATAAAAAATAAGTCATAATGAAACACAATGCAAACTATACGTAAGAAATATAATTAACATATATCGTATATAGTATACAATATTGTGACCGTGTCCGAAATGTAGACTTATTCGCGTATACATCTTGGTCATAAATAAAAAGATGCTAGACGTAAATGTTTGTATATACATATAGTATATACGTATAATTTTCTGCGTTTCTTTTGTTTTCTAAAACTGTATTTAGTACTGAAGTATGGCTATTATAAAATATATGTTTTTATACTTCAAGAAAAAAAAATCGTTTATACAATAATTAGTTACAGATATTAACTACAAAGGTTCAAAATCATATAGCGTATATCATCATATCATATATAAGTATTAAATAGGTTAGCAGTCCATCTAATCCAGCTATGCTCAACCTGCGGCCCGCCAGGTCTTTGTAGTTGATTCACGGATTATAATTTATTTTCAATTATTTGAAATTTCATGCCCATCGGAAAAATTATGACCACGTTGAGTAAATTAAATAGATCCCAGATAATCGGGCCGCAATGTATTCCTTACTTCCTTAACAAACTTTGGGAAACTCTGGCTTATCTATGTGTGTACTTTAATTTACGAACACCATAATAGATTATATTCGCAGCCGATACTCTATTTTATTACTTGTTGAAAAAGATATAAGGAACATCAAAAAACCAACATTATACAATACTGTTCGCCCCAAAATAGTGCTAATACAATAAAGTTTAAGTATCATAAATCAAATAAATTTTGTAATCTTCGTCACACACAACTTTCTTTGTTGTTCCACGCAATTATAAACTTGTGCGGTGTTATTATAAAAAAGTTAAATACGTATTGAATACGTATTGCTTTAAAAGGTTTGCACCGCGCTCGCTAAATGTTTGCCATCTTAATCATTTGTTTCGCTTTGGTTCGGTTAGGTTAAACTGGCGAAAAAAGGATAACGCGAACTTGCCTCGGACGAGCGCGGAGCATTTAAAATGAGACCTTTATAAAGCATTCAAATACGTATTTAACTTTTACAATAACACCGGTGATATCTAACACATTTATCAAAACGATATAATGCAAAGAGTATTTCACATCTACGTTAAACCATCAAATTAAATGATATATCAATTTGATAAGTGTTAATAAAAACCAGATTCGCATATAATTCTATGATTTAATATTTGTAATAGAGAAAACATAGACTGTTTCATCGCGAGTAACCCTTAAGAGATGGGCTTATACCATTGGAAACTTTTCTGTACTCCCATATTTTCTTTTAAATTCTGTTTCCTTTTCACAATTGTGTAGTACATCATTACAAAATATTTCATAGGGTTTAGCCGTCGTTAATGTGAGCGCTTGAAAGATATTTTACGACAAGATATAGATATCTATTTTTATATTCATTTTATATCATTCATATATTCGCGAAATTACAGTGAAAACCGCATGACAATCTATTCCATAGTTTAGAACACAAAGAAGAACGCGTTATGTGACTTTTTTGAAATATATGAGCTGTTACATTTCAAAATGTGTTAAATTCAATTTCAGCCATCTCTAACATTTTTTTTTAAGGTCTTCAAATTTTGTACTTATAAAGTATGAAGATCATTGAAAAAACTAAAACCCTTATGGACCGCAAACTTTGAACTTTGTTCTCTGTGTATAAAATCTTAAAAGTGCGGAGAACTTAAAAAAAAATAAACAACAAATGTAACAACTCATATATCGAATAAATCTAAATTTAGTAATATTCCCACTTAATTTTCTCAATCGAACATATATCATATGTTGTTTCGTATAAATTATATTTGTATTTAATCAAAATGGTAACTTCAGACGGTTTCAGCTTCTGAAAATAAAAAGCGAACGCAGTATACGATGTAATTGCGTGTCATTATTTATAAAAAACAATAATTAATGTTATCTACAAAGTAACTGATAAGCATTTGCATAGAGTAATTATATATCGCTTATCATCAAAACAATGGGAAATATAATGTACTATAGTAAATGTAAGCGTGAGAACTAGTAGACAATAGTATTACGACATTGTCAGTACTTAGGTACATTCGGTGATCTGTAGATATCTATTCAGGGTCGTTGTCTACAAAGGATGAATATTTATACATAGTTTTGATATAGACTATAATTATACTTGTAAATAAAACACTATTTTCAACATCACCTTCAAAATTCTGGCTCATTTGGGAATGTCATCAAATTAAGACGGTAATGATCTTGGTTTCAAACTGAATAAAGTTTGAGATTAGTGTTTTAAAAGGTTAGTGGGTTTATTTTATTTAATTATCTATATATATGTCTCTCTTTATAATTCAGTACCAGGGCGACCGAGCTTAGCTCGGTTCTTTAAAAAACATTTTTAAATTAAAATAAACTGTTAGGTTTGCCTTATAAAATTTTCATTTTTACACAAAAAAAAAAATAATTAAAAAATTATCTCTTCTGGTATCACTCGGATTCGAATTGAGATTACACGGATTTTTGAAGCAACCGATTTCCATCCGAGCTATTTTTCTTTTGACATCGGCGGCGAAATTTACCTTTATATTCTAGCTATAATTTTCATTGCCTGAAAACTCATTAAAAAAAGTTTTCTATGAATAAAATCTAATTCTAAAACTAGAAAAAAAACTAATTCTAGATCGATTTATCGTCCCTGAAACTACCTACATACTAAGTTTGACGGAAATAGATGACGCCGTTTCCGAGATCCGGAATATATACAAATATAAAAATATACAAGAATTGCTCGGTTAAAGGTATTAGGTTATCTAACTATGCGCAGCCTAAAAATCTCAAAACGCCAACTATATCCTGTAAAACTGTCAGAATAGAAGCTACTTATAAAACTAAGAACGAAAAATCTCAATTAAGTTACCAAGGAAGCAGGTATTTCTCGCAATAGGATTAAAAAAATTACTCTGTTCCTAAGAGACTAGGCTACTTTGTAGAAAACATACAAATACTCTTTACAAATTTCATATTATATTACGTTATTATTCATATATCTTGAATGATAGACGAAGAGAATATTAGATGAGGAAATAGTGTTCTAAACACAATCGTGCTACGTCACATTACCCCAATGTAAGAGGAACTAAAGTGTTTGAATATTACGGGACGTCAAAGGCTTTGAAGCTCTGGCCTTATTGGATTTGGGCTATATTAAAATATCACTTTGCTCGCTTTCTCATAGTAAATGCAAGCAGCGGATTGCACGGAGTATAAACATACTGTACATCAAAGGCTATCTCAGATTTATATTTGTCGCGAAAACTCACAGTTGATATTCATTACGATTGCAATAGTGATATGTAAATAATAATGATAATAGATGATAGTCATTATTGATAACTATCTAAATGTCATTTTGACGAAGATACTTGAGAATAAAATGCAATATATTAGCAATTTTCACAGTGACAAGGGATAATTGTTTTAAACCACTTCTTACTGAGGCAAAAGTCGGCTTAGAACATACATCACTCAATTACCATTATTATCGACGTTGTATCTAACAGATAATATTTATAATTCACTAGATATATTTTTGTATCAAAATCTATGTAAACTAAAAACTACATCATCCAATCCTGAGTTACTCTACATCCTAATACTATAAGTTAATATACGATATGCATTGTATACTGTAATCCATGCTTCCTTCATTGTAGCTAGGCAGTACTAATCAATCAAATTACCAATCCAAAATTAGGCTTTGATCTTATAAGACATCGTTTGTTAGGGGCATACCATCCCTCTATTAGGCCCCACTTATCTTCGGAAAGTAATTATTTTTTAAAATACGTATATACTTATTCTGGTTATTGCAATAAAATCATAATGCTGTGAGAAGTAGATGAAAGGGATCTTATGAAACAATTGTAGGAAATAATGTATATTATATTTAGATCTGTTATAAAACTGTTTTCCAATAACGTTTAACAGAGTTGCATGTTTCCTAGAAGCACTTTAATATCTAATATCGATGTTGACTCTAAATATAATATCACTGCACTGTTATCCCATGTATATTGAATATTTATTTTAGCTGAAATTATCAGAGTACTTGATTTAGAATAAAATATGTTAGCATTCGCTTGAATGTGTGACACAATTATGAAAATGCTATCGAAGATCATAACATTCTAAATTTAGGAAGAGAAATACACCTAAATACAATGTAATACATACAAATAGGTAAATACAGGTAAGTTCGTTTTCCTACGTTGTCATAATAAAGCTAAGCTTCAATACAGGTAGTGCCCAGGCACGTTCCCACAGGGCTCTTATAGCTTAGTTGTTTGCCTATGCATGTAAGATGGGTCATTTATGAAAGTAAGTGATTTTCATTTTAATTTAACTAAACTGAAAGATAAATTAAATTATAATGAAATGATTGAAGATATTATTTATTAATTTTGTTAGAATTAAATTGTAACAATGCTTACAACTAGATATATAATTATATAAGTATAATAATAAATAGAATTCATAACAATAATTATAATTCGAAGCGTGCCGTGCACCCTTGAGCTGGTTGCCAAAATAAAATCGGCTGAATGCCTTAAGCGTTCGCCTTAGTAGTCCGGTGAAGCTGTTAAGACATTGTTGCATCAATAGCGTAGTCATTTCGAAAAAAAAAAAAAATCGAAATAATTCCATGATTATCTTTAATCTTCTTCATAACGTCCGTAGGATAATAAGTCACTAAAACAGTAATCTTAAATCCATCGATTGTAGTAAACAAATAACATATTTTTTATTATTTTAATTACAGTGTGATTCAGAAAATGGTGTTATGTGTTAAGCGTCATCTATTGGTATCAATAAATACTAATTAGTTACCAAAGTTTATTTATATTATTCTTTGTGAGAAAATAAAACACGAGTAAAACGTTTTACCTTTGTTTACTGTATCTTAGATATTATTTAAATACTCTGGTTAAAATATTATAGTTTTTAGAGGAGACTGAAATGCATTTACTTATCTATTCTTCTCTCGTACCTAATAAGAGCCGCTATTCAAATTACAATAACTTTTAATGAAATTAACCGGTTTTAATAAAACAAAGACTAACTATTACTTGCAGATATGTTTATTTTTAAGATTTTCTTGCTGATGTTTTGTGGTAATATTTTAGCACTGATACCTTGACAGCTAAACATTTTGCTAAATATTTTGCTAAACAGCGAAATATTTTGAAAAGTGAATGACATGTATTTCGTTACTTATTCTTAATTACGTGTCATAACTTTTTTCGTAAAAGTTTTAAAAGTAGAGACATGTAAATTTATATATTTAATATATGTATAGATCAAGTAATAATTTTACCCGTGTTTATATTATTAGTTCATATAATGCACTCAAAGCTTAGACGTTACACAATATGCTATATATGGTATTCAGCGAATTGTATTAACTGTCGATGTACTCTCAATTTGAACATACGTACTGTTATACGGATTTGGCCGAAGGCCTTTTAAAAAACTATATTTATAAAATAAATGGTTTATTGAAAGGATTATACAATTACAATAATTAAATATAAGGTAATTAACAAAATAAATACTTATTAAGGCAAGTGTCAACCGCGCGGATATTGAATTTGAACTAACGTTCCCGATCGTGTCACAAGTGAAGAAAGTTCAAGAGGTTTGCATCGAAATAGGGTTCCTTTGTCATTCTGCGAATGGGAACCTTTATAACAGTACGTAATAAAACAAGATTTTGAGATAATGATATTGCAACATCCTTTGACTTAATCTTAGCTGTTTCATAATTTTAAAGTTAATATAGGTAAGTATAACCCGGTCTTGTTTTTTAAAAATAAGTTTACATTTATTTGGTAACTAGCGGGCCTGGCGGCCAGTATCCCACCGTGATAATAAAAACTTAACAAACTATATTAGAGTTTATCGCGAACATACAGATAGACAGACTTGGCACAGGACTGCTTTTTAATATGTAGTGATATTCGGATCAAAATTTAATTTGATACCTTATCAACTAGTGCCAACTTGCTTTATAAATAAATATAATATTACCTCAATTTCTAGACACTGAAGGCGTTTCTGACAACACACAAACAAAAACTTTGTTTAAAGGTCATGTAACCAAGAATATAGGTTCAACTATTATTAGACGGTTTCAAGAAATGTTCTGAAACTGTATTGTCAAATTATCATTACATTTCAATAATCATGATTTAGCAAGCACGGGAGAATGCCCGGGATATTATAACTCTTATATAGATTATTGGCTGTTGACAAAGACGTTTGTCACTTAAGACGGAAAAACTGACGATATAAACAAAAGCATATGCTGGTGATCTATCGCAAGTTTCTGTCCAAGTACTATATCCTATCATAGCAGAGAACTGTAGGTAATATTCAGAACTGGTACAAGTATAATACGCTGAAGGTCAACACACAATAAAATATTGTGGTGCTTAAGCCTTTCTTTAGAATAACAATGTTAATTAATGATAATTGTTTTGTAAAGCAGAATACTAAGTACTATTTTGAACATTATAACTTGTCTAAGTGTCTTTTGGGGTCATTAAAAATCCAGTAAATGGAGGACCGAGCCTAGTTCGGTTCTTTAAAAAACATTTTTAAATTAAAATAAACTGTTAGGTTTGCCTCACAAAATTAGCATTCTTTTGCTGTCACTTGGATTCGAACTGAGATTAGACGGATTTTCAAAGCACCCGATTTACATCTGAGCTATTTTTGTTTTGACAGCGGTTGCGAAATTTACCTTTATATTCTAGCTATCTTTTTTAATTGTCTGAAAACTCAGATAAAAAAAAGTTTTCTATAAATGAAAGCTAGATCGATTTGTCGTCCCCGAAATTACCTACATACTAAGTTTCACAGAAATAGCTGACGCCGTTTCCAAGATCCTGAATATATAATAATATAAAAATATACAAGAATGCTTGTTTAAAGGTATTATATAGACATAAACCAATTTAACCTAAAGCCTTGCTTTAAAAACAACATCTTAAGAAATATTTCAAAAAACTGAAGAGTAGAATAATGTAAGGATTTAATACATGACATGAGCAGACGAGCACGTGCAAAGGGTTTGATGTTTATTCAATCCTTGGATCTGCACTTTGAAAGTTAAAAGTACCTTGCGATGTCTGCAACTTGTCTACAATTACAAGACAAGATAAATATTTACTTTCCATTACGACCGTCGAACATATATTAGATACATAATACAGTATTGGAAAGCTGGAGATAGAAATATTGGCAATCTATACATATAACAAGAATGTAAACTTAACGTGTAAGTACTCTGAGATTTTTGTGAAAAAAAAAATTGCAAGTGACTAAGAATAAATAATTAAATACAGTTAAATTAATTTAAGACATCTCTGCTTGTATGTCTGTTTGCTTGTGCACGCATCAATGCTAAAGTACATCTTATATAATAAAACATCACCAAGAAGATTATAAAGCATATCTTCGGATAACATTTAGCCTTTGTTTTGTTAAAATCGGTTCACTCTATCAAAAGTTATTGTTATTTGAATAACGGCGTAAGTACTAGAAAGAGTAGGTAAGTAAAGGCCTCATCATCTTTTTGCTAATTTGCTATTATTTCTCTCATGTTTCTTCCTCTGTATAACGCAGCAACAACGGAGACAAAGACAAGACAACGTGGGTTACAGCTAGCTTTAAACATTATTTTGTTCATGTACGTACACTGTATATAACAATTATAACAGTAGAAATTTCGTAGGTGGTAGAGCCATGCTGAAGATATAACTAGTTTCAGCATGAATGGGTTTGGCTTGCCCGAGGTAGTACCATTCTGTTACCGACGTGAAGTAACAGCGCTTACATTTTTGCGTTTCGTTCGGTTAGTAAAAGTGTCGGAGCCCCTCCTCACAGCTCCCTTCCTCGCCCTACCCCCTCCCCACCAACACAGGCTGGCAACGTACTTGCGACTCCACTGATGTTGCTGATCTTTATGGACGATGATGATCACTTAATATCAGGTGGTTCACATCAGGCGTTAACATACAACAAAATTATGGTAAAATGCTAAACGTAACAATAATTAAATATATTTCACTAGTATAGCGAAAGGAAATTAGAGTAATCAACGTTTATATATTTTTATACCCACTAAGACCTTGAAGTTATAGCTATGAGTTTTATTCTCACGAGTCGTTTCGCCTCGTTGGTCATTTAACCATAAATTAAAACATTCAACTGACCTATTTTGAACTAAGATATAACAAAGTGATTTGGCATTGACATCTATTTTGTCTCTGGAACCATTCTGGGACCAAAGACAAAGCCCCGTTCCTCAAAATGTTCCCCGTACAATAGAGTGTCCATGTTGTACCAATAAACAAAAATAACTATGTACATGCGATTAATGATTGTTTTTTTTTTCAAATGTATATAATATATATATTATGCTTGTAACTGTTCACGTTTTAGATTAGTGAAATCATTTTAAACAAACAATTTCTTTAAGAGTACTCTATACATATCGTATGAAGCGTAATTTATTTATTAAAATTGATTATTAAATGTGAAGTAACTATTTAATTTATATATGTTGTGAATTTTATTATAAATAATACTTCAGCTGAATTCACGTTAAGAAATAAGGCCTTAATAGGTTACGTAATTTATTACCAGTAAATAAAAATTCGGGACAAAAGTAGAGCCAAATTATAATATTAATTCATAAAATATACTAATAAAGACTAAAATTATACTCAGATCGTAATATAATAACAAAACGGAATGGAAAATAAGTGGTTCACTTTCAGTTTAATAACTTATTGAAGGTGAATCTCATAGAGAATTCATACACATTTTTAAAATGGTGCCCTCTTTTGTAATACACACTTTCTTAAGGTACATAGTTTATAATTAAGATTAGAAATTAAGAAATAATATTCGAATAAAATTGAATATTTCACTCGATTTTCGAATACAGTTATTGCATTCGATGCATTAATCAATTAGTAGTAAATTCGAATATTCGCACACCTCTAATTAAGGTTTATAAATAATTTCGTTGGTTTATAAACAATAAAATTATTAATATTAATAGCACAGGTTATTTTTTATAACACCGTATTCGTTATTGTTTATGGATTTCGCGTGTCATTGGACTTGACTTATCTATTGTGCTCAGAGTAGCTATCTGCCTCGGTTAATTATGTAGTTTCTTTCCTCTATGACTAAGAAGCTATTTGGAATACAATTCTGAAATATTACCTTCTTCGCTGTCATAAAAATAACAGTTCGATTTTTTTTTCCATTTATCAAAAATCACATTTTAATTTTTAATTTATATGTACTGTTGCCGATACGATTATATTGTAATTATTTACAAATGCATTTACTATATAGGTTAGAAGAACACACATTCCATAATTCCGTTAATCTTAAAACCATGGTTACTCTACAAAAGCGCCACAAGTGTGTCAAACAGATGTCGCCAATGAGTCCTAGATGAATGATTTATAGGACACTTGAGCCACTGTCGTATTTTTTACGACAGGAAGGAGCGTGTGGTCACTAATTTTATGGTCAAAGTTTCGTTTGGTCAGAACCAAAAAGAAATCAAAACAATTATATAAATTGGTCCGTATAGTGTATAGTTTACATGAGGATATATAAACCATTAACTAATTATTGTACTCTTGCATAATTCAGAATTGTCAAAGACCACGATATAAGTAACAAAACCTATACTAAATCTTTATAATAACACGCCAAGAAGTCAATATATTTTATTGAAAACATAAAAGATTTTTAATATCGATATGGTCACAGTAAGATGTTGTTAGGTTAGCTATTTACGTAATAACCTAAAAGGTCCCATAGGTAGGTAGGTACTTAATAAAGTAGCCTACTTGGTATTATATGGATCTCACGACTTATTACAGTAGAATTGAGTTGCGAGACTTGGTTTTATGTAGTTTTTTATGTAGTCCGGTGAAGCTGTTAAGACCTTGCTAGATTAATAGCGTAGTCAGATCGAGGAAAAAAAAGAGTGACTTGGCTTTTTTACGTTTTGTTTTTAATGGCATCTCATTTCTTTTTGTAGATAGTTCTATTTTTTTCCTTTTGTGTTACCTTTTACTTCTTGAATACAAATAGCATATCTACATCTATTATTCGATTATATACATACATATTAGGTATATGTATTAGGTATTAGGTACACTGATTCACTAACTGCAAATGTAACTTTGTAATCCTAAATATTTTTATGGAATTACAAAGTTATTTATGCAGTTAGTGTATCTAGAAAACTGAACCGAAATTACAAAATATTTTCCCCTTGATATATTGTTTATAAAACTAAACAAATTGTATTCTAAATTTGAAGCTTCTATGTTTATTAAAAGAGTCTTAGAATTAAGTCAGCCAGTGAGTGACAAGATTAAAAGATTTTGACTAGTTACATTTCTTACTACTGATTCAAATTGAATGAAATTTAAAATATACCGTGTTTATCCTATGCCTGCTTGGTTAATAAATTCAGGCTTCTAGTTTTATCCTCAACAAAGTTATAGAGGGTCGAAACTGGCCTGAATTGCTTCGAGAAAACCATAGTACCTACGACCGTGCCCTTTTTTGCTCGACTTGGCGAGGGCTTTGCCATGCCCTCACAAAATGGAATACACATGTGATTCAAGAAGCAACTTAACATTGAAATCAATAATATTTAGAATTAAAATTCGTTACTGTCGAGTTTTATTGACAATTTAAAAAAAAATGGAACTCTCCGAAACAATAGTTTCATGTCGTCAACATCTATAACCTGTAATTGTTCGTTTTAAGTGTATATAATAAATATAATGACATTTTGCAATAGACCATGTTAAAATGTACTATAGTGTCTGACTGGACGTCCTTGTGTACTCAGACGTGGTGAATCGTATTCAACGCATCACACAGAAACACGGATAGAGAAGGTCTACTCGGAACAATGCTTCGTTCTGGTCACGCACGAATACACGTCACGTCTCGTCGTGGTTGTCCGAAAGTAATATCAGTTATATACTTATAACAATTACCAGCGACATGATGTGAAATAAATGGTATTTCAAGATAAAATTTAATATGAAAAAATATGGCCTATGTTACTCACCGACAAGGGCATTTATTAAGTGTAAAAAACTGTCACAATCTAATCAATATACGAGTAAATTACATTCTATAAAACATGACATCCTATAAAATTCCAGTGAACGTGCGTCCGTAATTCTTTTTTTTTTGGTTACCAATCTTCTCGTAGATTATTACTTCCATTGTCAAGTAGGCATTGACAAATTTCAAGCGATAATTTCAATGAATTAACAAGATGGTTGTCATCTTGTGACATGAATATGTCTTTTTTTGGCTTTCTTATAAAATTCATTATTAAATCGGAAGCCTCTCAGCACCACTCACTGTTTTAATTCGTTATTTACTATGATCTGTCACAGGTAAATCTCGGTCTACCGAGTTTGCTATTAATAATGTAGATATTCTATTTAGGGTTGAGGCAGCTGATAAGAAAGCAATGAAATGTTTTTAAATAGATTAGTTTGGTGGTCGAAATTTGTTCTGACACGGTAGGGGAAAAAAATTTGTTACGTGTTGTGCGTTACACCTTAAACGTAAGGTATGTATAAGTGTTTATCTGGGTCTAGCAATATAACAAAATGATTAGATGTATAGTACTACGGGAGTATGTATAGTATACAGTTTATGAGCATTCTAATACGTATATTTTATAATTTAATATATATAAGCTAAAGCAGTTTTACTTCCTCCGCGTATAAATACACACGCAATGCTTTTTTACGTAATAAATTCACAGGTATTTTTAATTAATATTTACAGTTAAAAGAGACGATTATTTGGGCTTAATAAGTAGTCCACTATATTGGAATGCAAATATTATTTCATAGACATGGGCTTCGAAAAAATATTGAAACACAGTCTTTAAGGTCGGCATACCAACAGCGATACCCCCCTGGTGTTGTAGTTGCCCATAGATTATTTTTTTTCGATCTGACTACGCTATTGACCTAGCAAGGTCTTAACAACTTCACCGAAATACTAAGGCGAGCGCTTAAGGCACTCAGCCGATTTTATTTGGACAACCAGCTCAAGGGTGCACGGCACACCTCAGCTTGGCTGTTGCCTGTTACATGCAAACTCGCCATCTATCTTAGCTAACCTAGTTAACTATTCATATATGTTTGAGTTGTTGAGACGCATATGTGTACCAAGCATACACGCCTCAACAACCCCTCCATATATTTTTTATCGGAAAATTAGAGTTTTCTCAGTTCTATAAGGGAAAAAAATAAAACCCTTCCACTTCCATGTGTAAGCGTGTAGCGTGCACGTGTGTGGGGGTGATCGTGTAGTTGTAGTAATGTAAATTTTTCTGTCACTGTATCGCGCAAGCAACGGCCTTAAGGGCTCCCTGTCGAGGGATCGAACCTAGACTTGAGCCGCTGCCGAGGGGTGCCTACTCTGATGTGCGGGAGCGAAATTTACCCCCAGACCACGGCGGCGTGATCTGTGGTTACGCGGGCGTGGGCGTGAACACGCTCTGTTTGGAGAGACAGGCTGGTACTGATCGTTCACTGCCGTTATTTCATCAGGAGGGTCAATTAAAATATGTCGCGGACGTCTATAATAATGCGCAGCGTTCGGTACGGGTTCGTATTGTGCGGCGGATACCACTAATGGACTGGGATGATTCGCGGCTTTTTCAAAATAACTAATCGTAAGTGATTTTATGTACGCCCAGATATAGCGGTTCTCTAGGTCTCTATGGAGGTCGACTCACCGGATGTACCACGGGGCACCGGTCACTTTACGTAAAAGTTGCCCATAGCCGATGGTAAACATCTAACATTAGATGAGCCATTTATCTGTTTGCTGGCATAAAAAAATATATATTAGATACATATATAGCTTAAACGAAATTACATTCATATGTTAGTAATATTGATTATCTATCTACCCGATATACGAATAGTAGTATTGTGGAATGTAGTTAATTAACATCAAGAGCATCGTGAGTACACTGTCTGTACGTAACTATGTTTTGTGTCTATATTCCCCTTACTTCACTCCCCCAAACAGGAAACGTGTGATTATATAGCACGCAGCTGTAATTATATTTTTATAAATTAGCATAGGCAATTGTTTAAGTTTATTTATGTTTTTCTTTTTCATTATAATTTTTGATAAATTCACATAATTTATTGTGAAATAAAATGAATATTATAAAACGTAAATTGCTCTATTCTCTTGATCTATAACTAAAAATAAATATGCACAGCAATATTCATCTAGTTTTTTAAAATAAATTTATTTCAAAACTGAATTCACGTAAGCAGATTACATTATATTAATTAAATTAATTTAGATAACGGAATATATTATTTAAAATATAGGTTAACTTTTAGACCGGCAATAAAGTAAATAGAGCGGTATTTCTTAATTCACTGTTTCATAACGATAGCAAACCTCAAATCGGAAGTATAAAAATACCTGAATAAAATCGGCTGAGTGCCTTAAGCGCTCGCCTTAGTGGCCCGATAAAGCTATGAAGGCCTAGTAAGGCCAATAGCGTAGTCAGTTCGAAAAAAAAGAAGCATAGAAACTTATAATATTTACTTGTACGTTAGAAGAAATATTATGTACATAATAAAGAAAATAATACTGATAATTTTGTATACGATAGAGTCATTGTAATAACTAGAAATAAACTTGTAGTTTAATGACTGTCAAGCATTGTAGGAATCTGTAGTCGCTAGACAATTTTATAAGTAAAATAAAATAATTGCAATTATCAAGACATTTATATTATATACACACTGTTTTTGACTAGACTGACTGACATATATATGTTTTTGTTTAGAACATATACTACGTTTAAAATTAAAGAAACAAAAAGGTTTTTAATATCCTCCAGCCCGCCCAAAAATGGCCACAGAAAAGTACAAAACAAATTAAAAAACATATTAAAGTATAAGTCGCTCAGGAGCCTTAACAACTCGACCAGATCTAGTCCGCAAATCATTCCCATTATTTATTTCTAACGCGTAAAGCTTCTGAAATGGTCTAGTGATAACGGCATTCTTCATTTTAACTTCAGCGACCCTATCTTTACCATCCGCTCCAGAAATTATCTTTTCAATGACACCTATTGGCCAAAGGTGCCTCTTGGCATCAGTCTCTATAAGTACAACATCACCTTGTTTTAATTGTAATTCAGGTAACATACTACGTTCTGTGTTACCATTATCATTTGATAATTCCACTGCTCCGTTATGGGTCTCCGCCTTATATAATTTCTGTGAAGGTGGAGAGACGTTTTCATACTCGGAACTTAAATCAAACCATCGACGTTTATAATCTTCTGCGGTTTCCAAGTCAGAAAATAATATATCTTCTGATTCTTCTGACTGGAACCATAACTCCTTGATTTCACTGTCGATTAGGAATAACTGCTCAGCCTTTTCCGTGCAATATTTAAACAGCGACCTAATATTAGACGTTTGGTCGCGCAATGCCTTCTGCAAATTGGTTTCAGCACATATAAAAAATCGTCTTGCAACTGACCTTTGTTTTCTCAAATTCTCCATTACTGTTACGTCGCCAATTATTGGAATCTGTAGTCGCTAGACAATTTTATAAGTAAAATAAAATAATTGCAATTATGAAGACATTTATTATTGCACACTTTTTTACTAGACTGACTGACATATATATGTTTTTGTTTAGAACATATACTACGTTTAAAATTAAAGAAACAAAAAGGTTTTTAATAAGCATGAAATCAGTCTTTCCCTTGTAAAGCTTCTTCGAGTACACAGGTTGAAATTCTACGATCGGAGGCGTGAACAAAGGATTCCTTTGCTTCAATAGAATGTGAGAGAATTATATTGAGCTGGCTTTGTGAAAAGAAAACCGTCGTTTGAAAAACAACTAATAAATAACCAGTCTTTTAAAATAAAGTATATATGTTGACATAAGCTGCGCTAATATCATTTGTAAAATCTTATGAAAAAAGTTTAGTAGTTTCGGAGATTATCGTATTCAAACAGACATCTTTTTATTTTAATCATCGGTAATGTATACAATAAGTACTCCTCTTGTCCACATTTCAGTAGTCCGGTGAAGCTGTAAAGCCCAAAAAAATAAGGCCAATAGCGTAGCCAGTTCGAGAAAAAAAAAAATTGTCCACACTCCCTTACATCGTTTATATAATTTTCGTCCGGTTTCGTCCCTGACGTTGAAGATTCCTCAAATGCTGATAATACAAACAAAGTTTAATTAAGTATAATTTCAAAACGTTGAGCGTAACATCGTTCCTTGTAACAGTGCCTCTGCTTTAAAACATGGTAGATGAAGCAACATAGCGAATAATACATATCTATCTCTCTATCATCTCTTTAACAATGTACCATTGTCCTCATTCGTTCACTGCACACATATATTTCTAGATTAGAGTCCTTATAAGATACTCCAGAAATCACTATAATAACGGAATTATCCAACCTTCTAGTGGAATCTGTCTTGTTATTTACAACCAACATAGCATAAGAATTGCAATTGTGACATCGACTTATGTATCAACTTAAAATAAGGCCTAGTGTAGAAATGTATTTTGCGAATAAATAACGAACTAAACTTCGTTTAACTCTGAAGTTGTTGATGCAGTTTTGAACTTTTTACACTGATAATAAACCATTTTACCCGAGGAACATAGGTTACATTTCATTACTATTACGTTTATATTATAATCAACTTTTGTTTGCAGCTCCATTTCACGTAAATTTGAGCTATTCCTCGGGAACAGTATTTCTTTTGATACGCTCTTTTTCGAACCCTTGACATCGTGAATACTATATTTCATGATAATCTGTTAAGTAGTTAAGGATTAAAATATTACAAACATAGGATGGCATCTCGATTTTGGAGGAAAAGACGGAAAAGGACGCAGCAGGCGGAGAGAGTCTCATTAGGGCACTGGACCATCCTGGGTAATGACTTCGGGAGTAATTCAACCGCTGCTTAGTGGACAGACTTTTGCATTTATAATATTAGTCAGGACTAACAGTGCCCGCGACTCCGTTCAAGGGGAACTTAATGTAAAAAAACGAATAAAATCATCTGAATATATTAAATCCCTTTACTTTGTTCTCGTAATTAAGTCGTGTCGTCATTCAAATAACTTTTGATAGAGTGATTTTAATTTTAATGAATTATTTAATGAAACCAAAACTTGTTACTCGAGAATATGTTTTATGATTTGATGAAGTGTTATCGTGAACACAGTACTTTAGCAGTGATGCGTGATCAAACAAACAGATAGACAGACAGGTAAACAGACATTTCTATATATGATTGTAATGTATTTTATTACTTATTCCGGGACACCTGCAACATATTTTTCACAGAAAACTAAAAAGTACAGACACGTTTTATTTACATTTTTATTATATGTGTGGTTTCCCCTTTTTATTTGTACTGTGTTCGGTATATATTGGATCACAATAAACCTATTACCTTTTGTAGGTATAAGGCTACCGTTGTACCAAATTATAATATGTCTGAATGATAAGTACAATTGTAAATTCAACAAACATGTACATAAGCCTTTACATTTTTAATATTAACGTCCTTTGCGTTTATATTGAACGTGTACCTCATTCCGTATCTCAAGTGAACTTGTTATATAAAGTAGAGAAATGCAATTTTCCAGGGTAAGCTATGAGAAACTTCAATATTTATGCAATATAATGTTCCTGTAAGTTCTCTCTTGCATAAGATTTTCAAGACGTTGAGAGAGTATATTGACAAACTATTTCTGTTTGCAGAAATCTCTTTGGAGCGTTATTGCTCCAGCTCGATTGAACATACTTCTTTTATTAGCTTTATTATTGGTATCGAATGCATAAATACGGGCTGTGATTTTTTAAATTTTAACACGTCCGCTTTCCGGATTTAGTGCTCAAGGTGTCACAAGATATATGTTACTTCTTCGGATGTGTACATATCGTTTATTCTTCTTTCTTTGCCAAATTTTGGGACTACTTGTATCTTATCTATCTTTTCCCTTTTACCATATTTTGGACAATATTCTATTATAATTTTTGGGCTATTCTGTTTTGATTTATCTTATTATAGTCAATTTTATCGCTATTCGAACTGCTTAATTTTATTGTTTCCTATTTTCATTAATAGTACTATTCTTTGCACTCGTTTCTGGTTTTGTGGGAGTTTAATTATTGTCCGCTCTGTATTACCACATTATTTAATTAGTATCATTGATTATTTTATAAATAGAATTAATTTTTACGCTAAGTGGTCCTACCATAATTACAATCGAAACGGATAAATAGCTATATAAACATAAGATATATAAAATTATTACAATAAAATCCAAGGATAATTATATTGTATATACTACATTTATATGACACAAAAATGGATGTTAAGATATAAGCTGAAAAATTCATAAATTTCGGATTTATAGCATAGATTTAACTAAAACTCGCTACTAGATGACGCTACAGCACATTAGCTTCTCTACCGTTCGACTAATAGCCATGAAAATCTGTATGTGTTGATATATATTAACAAGAATATTTATACAAAATTCATTTTGCTTTAACTCTAGTCATTACAATAATATTAATAAACAGTAACAAACAATGATATTACAAATATAGTAACAAACGCAAGCTGAATACTAGAAAATCTTTGCAATATTATAAAGAAGCAATCTTTGCATGTTTGTACTAGATAATTTCATGTTTTATCGATCCGACTTAATATTCTTTTTATTAATATAGGTTACATTTTATTTTTACTATTTTACAATATAATTAATAGGCATGATATAGCTAATACTATGCAAAGTATCATACTTAAAAGACACTATAAAATTTGCAGTATAACGTAATCTAACGAAGTTACCAACGCATGCTGTCCATAAAACATTGAAAATAATTACATTTCAATACACGTCATTTTGTGTCTATAAAAATTTTACGACATCGATACATACGTTTCAAAACATTTATACGTAATGTTGAACTAATTACGAAATTTTAACCAATGATTCTTACAAGTATATAACTTTTTCGAGTCGGACATACATCCTCAACTGCCCTTCGGTGTTTTTGTCCATAAGGGATTATTCCATGTTAAAAAAGGAGTTGACTGGTTGCTGGATCCGTGTTTCCTACTCCGTGGCTCCACAGTTGTACGGGCACAAACATCGGAGGAAGCAAAGTAACTACTACTACGTACTATCAGTTGAGCTAAAGACAGAACATGGGAGGAACTCCTCTAGATGCTGGAGAAGGATCCATAAGGGCGTCCATATTATGTGGCCCGGAAAAAATTTCGCGGCCAGGCGCCCTCGATTATAGAGACTCTGCAATCGGTTCTCCGGAACTTTTTTCTCTCCTTCCATGACTTCTGTTGAAGCATTTGATGGCACCTGGATTATGGAGGAAGAGATGAAAAAGGACGCAGCAGGCGGGAGCGTCTGCTCTTTAAGGGTCTCGTTGGAGCATTGGAGCATGCTGGGGAATGGCTTCGGGAGTTTTTGTAAATACAAGTCCCTCAAAGCTCTGCTGCTTTCCCACTGGGCTCTTCTCGCTCGCCCTTATAAAGGGGGAGAGCAGGGAAACCGCGCCAGGGAGACCCCTCTGGCGGTAGCGTATTCTCTGGTCGCAGCGCGACCAGGTCTAATGTTTTGAGGGAAGCTTCTTGTGGAAGGTTGCCTCTGTGGTATTCATTTCTTCATTCTCATTTATTAATGATCTCTCTCAGTTGAGGTCTGAAGATTATTTTTCTTCTTTTTCTGAGGAGTAGAATACTATTTACAGGTTCCATGCGTTATAAAAACATAGGAATTGACTCGTAAAAAATCGAAAATGAGTCATAATTCTGTCTCTGTCATTGCGATGTGACTTTCTCTCTCTCTCTTCATATGATTACCATGATTGGATGAAAAGTAGCCCAAGTTTATTTTCCTGTCGTATTTGCGTCACCTCTCAAGCAAACATTTCAAATATTATAAAGTATTTTTTTTTTTTTAAATCGAGATACTTCTGAAAGCCTCTGCACTTTATATTTGCCTGTCTGTATTATTTATTGCTTTCACCGTAATACATCTTTATAGTTTATAATGCGCTTGGAATGAATCAATAATGACTCTTCTTTGTGAACGCGTCGCAAGCGAAAACTTACAGTAAGCTACCATAATGGAAATTTCATAAAATCAATACGTAACTATAATTAATGAAGGCAATTGACATCAAAGGGAATAATTTTCATATGGCTTATGGAATTTATAGGGTAAAATAAAATTCCTCTAATATTCGCAATGAATGTTGTACTGTAACTATCGTAATTCTATATATTGTTTTTAGATTTGTACGTACAATATTTTATTGCCTTGTATTGTGTATCAAAGCGTGAGACAATTATTGCATTCCTTCCTTTAGACGTCGTTCGCGAAGGTGTTGTTCGAAAGTTTATTAGAGAAGGTATTGCTATAGGTAGAAAAGCTATTATTATGACATATCGTTACAACAATTTTGAAAGAACGTTCTATCGTTATTATAAGTATCTATTAAATTAAACAACAATACGATATCTCGAAATTACTGGGATTGTTTGCAGACAAAGCATCGTCGATCCTATACGAAAGAATGCTGCCATACTTGCGACATTAAGGGCGATCGGTAATTGTTTCTTGACTTGATGGGTGCTTTGCTCTTTGATCATTGGTCGAAAATAATTGTTTTATAAACGGTTAATAAAGTTTTTATCATCATTTCCTAAACCAGCATTATCTGTGAATACGCTACCTATTATTAATTTCAATAGTCATAAAATCCTATAAACAGAGATTGATTATACAATTAATTCGCTGTGGTAACAAAGTACTTTATTAAAAATTCGTGGAACTGGTCACTGGAGGGAGAAATGTGTTCGTTCGTTAGGCTTAATATAAACCCTACGTGTTGCTATATCCGACAGCTTTGTAGTAACGATCGCACCATTGGCATGGTAACGTATTTGTGAATAAATAGGATTTGCCGAGTTCCATTTGTAAATTAAATTAGATTAATCGAAATTGAAAAAGACAAAGAAAAATGTCTAGTGTTTCTCAACATTTTCTATTACATAATTTATTATTTTAATTGTTATTAATAGTGTAAGTTAAGTATCTACGTGTTGCCTAAAGCGTTTTAGGTATCCAGTTTAGTTTACTTCTTTTTATTGTTGTTACTGTATTATTGTCGTTGACTGTTACTATATCCACATGTAAATAAACAAATAAAAACGAGGACCAATCATTCATGCAACAAAAATTACATTTTGCAATAATCACTGTAATCTATAATTCAAGCTATAAAAACTAACGGTGTTATCACAAAATAGTAGAATACGTATTGAATACTTGCTTTTAAAAGGTTACGTTTTAGATGCACCGCGCTCGCTGAATGTTAGCCATCTTGCTCTTTTGTCTCGTTTTGGTTATATTAGGTTAGACTTACGAAAATAAGCACGGATAGATGCAGAAATAACGCGAACTTGCCGCGCGATGTACTCCACACAACAGAAATTTCAAGAATCTGAAAACGCATCAATTACCGTACAGCGTCGGGATTTGAACCAATAAATAAGTGTCATCCAATTAAGCAGCATTTAGAAAGTTACGTAATATCTTTTCCTCTAATAATTCACAGTGCCTTCAGATTAAATTCTTTTAATAGCAAATGTTAACGGCAATATTTATGGCACAGAGCATGATTACTAGGTGGACCTCACAAAAAGTTTAAGGTTACTAAAGGACCAGTGGAGCAGGCTATCTTGGGAAACGAGAAGATTTGTAGAGGAACGATTCATCAAAATAAAACCCCAAATTTGTTTGACATAACTGTCTGCCAGTTTTGCGCGTAAAACAGACGGCAAATGAAACCAAATCATTCTTATGTGACGATCACACACTGGAAGTCGTAGTGTGATCAGCCTAACCTTAGGGTGAAAGTTGATATAATTTGCCGTGTGTAGGCAGCGTAAGATCAACTGGTATAACAATCTTTGAAGGAGGCCTAAATGCAACAACTGACGTCTTTTAATTGAATAGTTTGACTGTTCAGTAAAACCGTTATGAAGCACAGTATATAGTAATAGTAAGGTCATTATGTTCCAGTCATTTTAGTTACGAAGGCGCTTAATGAATTATAATTATGTTTAATTTATTTAAAAATTCTACATAATGAAAAACAACCTGTAACCGGTATGCAATTAGAATAAGAAACCGTTTGACATTTTTGTCGAAAAGTCAAGGTCTCCTGATCTAACTGAGTGCAATGTTCGTGCTTGTCGCCTACACATACCTCATGTATTGAGTTCCCCATACCGATTGTGGGCGATTCAAATGTAAACAACAAAGGAAATCGTATCAAAAATTATATTTGGAATTTAAGTCTTAAAGGTGACATTCAGGATATGATACTTAATTGTTACATATTTTATGAAGTATATTAGTTGATACCCGTTTTCTTCGTTGTGAATCAAATAAATTACTTGATTGCCAAATTGCAAAGGGTAAAAAAACGAAGCAGCCTAAAATCTTGTATGAACGAAGACATATGTACGTACATGCGTACAGTAGTTTGCCTTTTTTTTCTCGAACTGTCTACTCTATTGACTTAACAAGGTCTTAACAGCTTCATCGGACTACTAAGGCGAGGGCTTAGGCACTCTGCCGATTTTATTTGGGCAACTAGCACAAGGGTGCACGGCACACCTCGCCTTGGGCAATATATTGGGCAAATACATGCAATTCGCGACCTATATTTTTTTTTTTTTGCGTGGGGAAATCCATTATGGATACCCACCCTCCCGGGGGAGAGGGTGGGTTATGTCCGACTCTCACGGACTAAAACCCCACGGTGTACCGACAGACCGTATTTGTTAGGGCAGCAAGGGATCGTGCTTGCTAATCTACCTTGTAGAGCCGGCCCAACGGTCCGCCCGGCGAAAGATGGCCGCCGGGCTCCTTCCTATAGAGAGGCAGACTGGGTACACACCAGCTGCCTCCCTTCGTCCGCCGGACCTGTGCAATGAGGAGATGAGCCCCCCGGCTGCATCCCCTCAGGTCCAGCTACGGTGGCGGGAGGAGTTGGGCAAAGCGCCGCCTCCTCCCGCCTGTCCTCCGTTGGCGGGGACGGCCACTTAAAGGCTCTGCCTCGCGGGCCCTCTCCGCCGCCTCCTTCTGCGAGATGACTTCCTCGCAAAAGGAGGCCACTACTCGCCACGCCTGCTCGCTGCTGAGCATGGCGGAAACCACGCTCGGCAGCGATAAATCCTCTCCTACCGCCGCCGTCAGAATGCGACGCTGTCCATCCCACTCAGCACAATCAGACAGCGTGTGCTGCGCGGTGTCTTCATCGGCGTCGCACTCGTGACAAGCGGCGGTCGGCTCCCTGCGGGCGATCCGGTGCAGATACCACCCAAAGCAGCCGTGCCCAGTGAGTACCTGCACCAGTCAGAACGTCAGGGAGCCCCACTTTCTCCCGATCCAGTCTTTCAGGACCGGGCGGACGGCGTCGACGGTATACGTCCCTAAGCGCGCGTCCGCCAGGTCCTGGATCCACCTCTCGACGGCGTCCTCCCTCAGACGCCGTCTCTTCTCCTCAATTTCCCTGGGAACCGGAGGCTCCCCACTGCGTTTCCTCGCCACCGTGAATTCGTACACGCCGGCGAGCACTCCTGTCTCCAGCTCCCAGGGCAGGGAGCCGGCGAGCGTGAAGGCCGCCGTGGAGGACACCGTGCGGTATGCCCGGATTGCCCTCAGCGCCACCGTGCGCTGCGCACCACGAAGCGCACGCACGTTGACAGCACCGAGGGCGTCGGCCCACACCGGTGCCCCGTAGGCGGCCATCACCCGCACGACCCCCATGTAAAGTCGGCGGCACCCGGCCCCCCTATGTTGGGTAACAACCGGCCGAGCGCCGCCGCCGCCCCAGCAATCCGCGGTCCGAGCCCCGCGAAATGGGGCTCGAACTGCCAGCGCCCGTCCAGGGTGAGGCCCAGGTATTTCATCTGGGCCCCCACCCTGATCCGAGAGTCCTCTACCATTATGTGGGCCCCAGGTGGTGGCCCTCGACGAGGCCCGTGAAACAATATAGCCTCAGTCTTCTCGAGGGCCACCCTGAGACCCAACCTCCTTATGCGCCTGACCACGAGGGTTGTGGCCATCGTGGCCAGGCGCGCTACTTCTTCCCAATTACTCCCCCGGGCTACGACTAAGGTGTCGTCCACGTAACATATGAGGCGCGCTCCATAAGGGAGCGCGCCGCGGAGCACCCAGTCGTAGCCCAAGTTCCACAGGAGCGGCCCCAAGGCCGACCCCTGTGGAACACCTCTCCTCGTGGTGCGTCGGACCATCCGGCCGTCGCCATCCACATAGACGAGCTCCCTATCTTCGAGGTATGCCTCCAACAGCCTCCGCAGGTACAGGGGCACTCCGAAGTAGCGGAGCGCCCCCCGTATGACTAATTCGCGACCTATCTGAGCTAACCTAAGCTAAGCTACATACTCATACTTATATGAGTTATTGAAACATATATGTGTACCAAGGATAAATACCTCAACAATTCTTATATGTATTTTGTGTCGGATAATTTTGCTAAACTAATTCAGTTCGATAAGGTTAAAAATAAAACTCTTCCACTTTCATGTGTAAGCACGTGCACGTGTGTGGAGGTGATATGTGTAATGTTGTTGCAATGTTGTATGATTTTGTGTCACTGTATCGCGCGAGCAGCGTAGTCAAGAGCTCCTCGCCGAAGAATAGGACCTAGGCTTGATCTGCTGCCGAGGTGGGCCTAATTCAGTAGTTTGACGTAATCGAGCCTCATAAGAAATGTATTTTCATTACCTATATATATTTGTACTAGCCCCTGCCCGCGACTTCGTCCGCATAGTAATAGTTACTTTGGGCTAACGCTAACACGCAGCTGAAGTTCTCGAAAAGAAAAAAACATCCCGATTTTGAAACATTTTTCATCGGTACACCGTTCCTATTGGTCTTAGCGTGATAATATAGCCTATAACCTTCCTCGATAAATGAGCTATATAACAATGAAAGAATTTTTCAAATCAGACCAGTAGTTCCTGAGATTACCCCGTACAACGTCACAAACTCTATAATACTAGCTAGTATAGAAGTACATATCTATACTATCTATACTAATATTATAAAGAGGCAAAGTTTGTGAATCAAATTGCGATCATCTTTCTCTCCCTTTATACTGTCAATTCCAAATAGCTTTGTGCGACCATCAAAATTGAGAAAAAAATGGACTAAAACGGCAATTGAACAACTGAACATCAATATGTAAATCATGTCAATATTTTTAGAGACGTCTTATCTTCTGTCTCACTCACACATTCTTTTAGATGGAGATACGAGTATTTTAACCCACATTTATCGCTTTTTAGTACGATTTTAAACTTTGTCGTTCATACAAACATGTTGTAATTAAGAAAACTATGATAAGTACAAGATACAAGATAGACCTAAAATATTTTTCATTACAACAAATTTAAGTATATGAAGTATCATATATATCTAATTATTGCGTTGTCGCTGCAGCTGCCTTTACGCGAATAGTAAAACCGGTGCGGAGGTTAGTTATTAATATATGGTGTAAAATGGAAGAATATTATAAATTATACTTATTAAATAAATAATAATTAAAAAAATATAACACTACAGAATAGAAATAATATTCTAGAGTTGTTTTTTATATAAATTCCTAGAACGAAAACAATTACTAAACATGTTTAAATGAGATCTCTATTGAATACATACGACGTTGCGATGCCTGGTATCTGGCCTAAATAAATGTTTTTGTAACAGATCAAGCGCTAATTATGACAATTGTAAATGTTCTAACGCATGTTCTGCGTCATTGTTAATTCGCCAAACTCCTATGAGAACTCAACAACGGGGTCATCGCTTTCGGTCGTTTTTGAAATAGCCAAGTTTATTACTTGACTCGTGCTCAATATAAATGAGCTCAAAAGTAGTAAAGATATTCAGATCTATTTTTCGGTTTCAAAAGAAATTTAAATCGGACTTATTACAGTTTACTCAAATACTTCTTGGTGAATAAACTAGAAGTTCCCGCGACTTCGTCCGCGTGGTATAGTTATTTTGGTCTATCGCTAAGACGCAGCTAAAGCTGTCAAAATGAGAAAATCTCAATTTTTTTACCGACGAAAAAAACGGAGGAGGTTCTCAATTCGTCGCGTATATATTTTTTTTTATGTATGATCACGCATAACTTTTTACAGTATAGTCCGATTTTAAAAATTATTTTTTTATTGGAAAGGGTATACTCCGAAGATACTCCGACTTAAAATAACTTAGGTATACTTACATTAGTTTAAGAATTTAGTTATTAAGATGAATAAAGTAAAAGGTTTATTATTTTTTGCTTTTCAGTTTTTTCGGCGGTTTAATTTTTTGTTAAAAAGTTTTTAAACATTCCTCATTGGTCTGATGATATATAGCCTATAGCTTTCCTCGACAAATGAGCTATCTAAAACTGAAATAATCTTTCATATCCGACCAGTAGTTCGTAAATCTAAATTGGGTAGGAGAAAATCTTTACCTCAGCGAAATCGAAACCTTTAGAAATATGATTTCTTCGTGTCGCCCTTGAAATCCTACTTACAGAGGATATTAATAAATCTTAAAATATTAAGAAATAGATTATCAAGTAGTGAGCATAAATAATTTAACAAGATGAGTTATTATAATATAGTACGCATATATAATTTTCAAATTCAAGTTGAAGATCCCATACGTACGCCATAGATAAATTGTCGTTATTATGAAATGAACCTTATTATTATAGTGATAAAGTTCAGTGCATTTTTTGAGAATTACATGTGTTGGCGGAAGCGATAATCATTGCCATTAATCACATTGGTATTTTATACGTCTGTTTCTACGTAACAATAATTTATTGTGTAGTTTATTGTCTTGAAAAATATAAAAACATTAATTTGTTTATACTTCGTTTTGTTAATAATATTAGTAAATAGTAAGCTATCTACGTATCAACATAAGAGGGTTGGCAAAACAAATTTTACTCTATCAGCTATCAACAATGAAGTTGGCACACCATTTATGCGCATATATTAACCCTTCAATGCATTTAAATTTTCTTCGACCTTTTTCTAGTTCCATATTTGTCCTCCTTCGTACTTAACCCCTGGACTGTTAAAAATTATGGGTTTAAGAATGGACCTTAAACAAAAGAATTACACCTTATGATGCACTTTTCAATAGCAGCTTAAGTTAAAAAAAAATATAGCACTAAATTTGAAGAATAGAAAATTATGTGATTTCAAATTACAATTTTAAGAAATTGGCCAGATATTTCGATCTAGATAGTTCATACATTTATTTTTAATATACACTAACTTTAAAATAAATTATCAATTCATTTATAAACATATAATACGATACAAAAATATTAAACTCATTATAATTACGCAAAATTAGGTTTAACAATAATTTAAGCAACCTTAACACGGGGGATTTCTCTTAATTCTTGTGCAAAAAGTTTAAATAATATAATGACGTTTATTATGACAACAGTGAGGTTCAGTTGCAACACTGCACTGTGACGATTACGAAACAACACCGCGGTCGCGCGATTCATTACAATTCAGTGTAGTGTAGCGGTGCGCAAACATGGATGGCGATTTGAAATCCATTAATAGAATAATCGTATTTTACATATAGAAAATCGATTTTAAAACTATCCAGTGTATCGATCTCTGACACAATAAAATCGTGATTCGATATTTTCTATCTAGATAAAAATAAAATTTTATAATCGTTTATATTTAAAAAAGCCCATCATACAAAAAAAAATAATAATATAAGAGATAGATTTTTGAATAATGGACCCTCTAGAAATCGATTAATTTCATGATTAGATTCTACATGCAACAATTAAAATCGATTATTTTTCTTTTTTTGAAGAATGCGCATCACTAGTCACGCTCTGCTGAATTTCTACCATAACGACTCTTAATCTAAATCCAAATATAGTTTATTTCATTTGCATCATAAGAAGTCACTTCTAGTAACTACTGCTCTTTCGGGCTACATTCCCAGTAATTGAGAAGAATTGGATAGTGAAATTACTTATGGAACGGTAGGGAAAATTTTTCGTTACGCGTTAAATGTAAACTAGATATGTATTTTTGTGTACGTAAATGTATCTGCCAGTCTGGGTCTAATAGTATACCAACATGATTAAATGTGGAGTTAGAATCGTCCGCGTGGAACTGTTACGTTGGGCTAAGTTACACGCAGCAAAAGCTTTCACACGGAAAAAGCCACGATTTTAAAACATTCTTCATGGGTGCTCGGCTCCTATTGGTTTTAACTAATATAACCTATAGTCTTCTTCAATAAATCAGCTATCTAACACTGGTGTAGTTTTTCAAATTGGACCGGTAGTTCCTGAGAATAGCGCGTACAACCAAACAAACCCTCCTGCTTCATAATATTAGAATAGATTGAATACATCAACCGAATAAGTTTTATTTCCCCTGCGTGTACGTACTGTTAGACGCACTGCTTTTTTGTATGCACTGTTATAAAAGTTCGTGCTTAAAAATTCGTAAACTTAAACCTTTATATTGCCAATCTAAATGTTGTCTCAAAAGTCTCATTAAATCTCGTGTCCGCATATTAAGATAGCTAAGGTCAAAGGCCACAAAAATAGTTTTTTTTTCTTAGTATCTTGCTTTTTATGGGTTTAATGCTATTAGCATTTAATAGGAATATTGTAGAGAGTAACATCCTTAACAACTTTTGTCTTAATTTTTTTTTATTCATTTAGATGTTTTCGAGATAAAAAGGCCGAGAGGGCACAACACTACTTACAGTATAGTATAAACTTAACCGTTATTCTACCGATAAATAATATGCCGTATAAGGTATAAGATATATAGATATCTTCAAAAATATACATTTATAAATAGTTTGCATCTGTGATTACTTATCACATTTTCTAAAAAAAAACGACGTCCTCCGCTGCGTACGTTTGTCTGTCTGTTCAAGATAAACTCGAAAGCTACTGAGCGGATTTTAAAGCAATGTCATTAATAGATAGAATGATTCGCGAGGAAGGTCTAGGTATAATATTTGTAAAGATTTTGTTTTAAAGGTTGAATTGTAACAATATATGTTGAAAATGTTGGAAAAAGGCCGCAGGCCACTTGCCTGGGAGCTTTCGTCGAAATACTGCCTTCGGATATATACCAAAACAACTGAATTAAAAAAAGACGCAGACGAAGTCACGAAGTACAGCTAATTATATACCAGCTCTGCCCGCGACTTCGTCCTCGTGGAATACTTACTTTGAGCTAACACTAACACGCAGTGGAAGCTCTCAAAAGGAAAAAAACGATTTTGAAATATTCTTCATTGGTGCTCCGCTCCTATTAATCTTTGTAGTTCCTTGATAATTGAGCTATTTAACTCTGAAAGAATTTTACAAATCGGGCCAGTAGTTGCTGAGATTAGCGATTAAACGAATAAACTCTTCAGCTTTATAATATTAGTAGAGAATAGATTAGTATTAACCTTCATATGACTGACTTTGATGTCATTTGTATAATCAAAGGTTATTGAATGTCAATTCAAAATTAATAAAATAACGAAGCAAAATAACGAATTACCTATAATTTATTGTTATTAAAATCGAATAAATTCTATAAATTATACTACTTTTTTTAATTTGTCATTTTGAAAGACACCTGAAAAAATAATAGTAGTAAGCTTTACCAGATGGTAGAGCTATGCGGAAACTATTACTGGCTTCAGCATGAATGGGTGGGTAGGCTCGTCCAGGGTAGTACCACCCGACCCACAGAAAACCGAAGTGAAGTAACAGTGCATTGTTTCGTTTAGCTTGGTCAATGAGAGCTCCGGAGGCGCACCTCTCAACTTCCCTTCCTCCCCCCATCCCCTAACACAGGCTCGGAACGCACTAGCGACACCAGTCTATGGATGATGGTGATCACTTAAAGTCAGGTGACCCACCTGTTCGTTTACCTCCTATGATATAAAAAAAGCCCAAACCGGCAAGAATTTACCGAGTTTGGGTTTTCAATCGCCAGTAAATAGTTTTTTGCACAACTCTTTTCGCTATAACGACTAGGGTTGCTGTACGATATCGTATATTTATACTCAGACAAATCATGTGATTTTGTAACGGTTGCACTAATAGCTATGTAACTTAGGACAATTGGCTAATTTTTCGTTGTTATTTTTATATATAAGCCCTAGACATAGTATTATTTTTATTTCAAACCGACTACACTACACAAAGGCCCATAACAGCTTCACCGGACTACATTCAAAACGTATAATAACTATATTAAAATTAGTTGTTACTGTGTGAATGTTTGAAATAATCGGTAGTTTATGAAAAATATTTTTTCCATTATATACCCTGTGTGTTTTCTACAAGGACAGTAATTACCTATCATACAAATTGTAGTTTGGAGATTACTTAAGTTATTATTATTATTATGAAACACCTAAATATTTATTTCGATGATTAAAGTCAATTGCACTCAGGTGTAAGTTCTTTACAATTTATCATAAGTCAAAGAAGCAAAGTTATTGTTACGTAAAATATTTAAATAAAACTTAAGCCTAAAACTCAAGCCTAGGTTCGATCCCTCGGTAGGGAGCCCTTGAGTGTGTTGCTTGCGCGATACGGTGACACACAATTATACATCACCGCAACAACACTACACGATCACCCCCACACACGTGCACGCCTACACGCTTACACATAAAAGTGGAAGGGTTTACTTTTTTTCCCTTATCGAACTGAAAAACTCTCAATTTTCCGGTAATATATATATGGAGGAGTTGTTGAGGCGTGTATGCTTGGTACACATATACGTTTCAACAACTCATACATATATGAATAGTTAGCTAGGTTAGCTAAGATAGGTCGCGATTTTGCATGTTGTAGTCCGGTGAAGCTGTTAAGACCTTGCTGGGTCAATAGCGTAGTCATTTCGAAAAAAAAAAAAAAACTTTTTCACTTTAACAAATTTGTGCTTGGGCTATAAATGATTTATATTGAAAGTGGCAACCCTAGATGAAAGCGGACAAGTGTTATAAGCAAAATAGGAAGATACCGCTAGATAACATCAATAACTGTTATACCGATGACAAAGTTGTTAAGGAATTTGTAAATTTCTTTTTATATACATTTTTTAAAACGGCTACAATAATCATTGGCTTCGCTCTGTTCACAAAAATGGCCGACAGAAATTATTACCGTTTACCTGTTTTGATAGTAAAGATTTGGTAAAATTGATTATTCATGTATTCTATATTGTAGGTAAAATAACAGTCATGACCAATGAGAGATGAGGTCAAGAGTAGAAAATCGGTTAATTTTCAAATCGTCACCGTTCATGTATGTCAATAATCATTTATGTTGTTTACGTTTCGTTCAGAAACATTTAAATAAAGATTTTTCGCTGTACCGATATTTACCGGTTTATTCTCTATTTGTTACATTATCTTTGATTATTACACTCACCATTAATGTGTCCTCGTTGTGGAAATGATATTTCCGTGAAGCAAATCTCGTCGAGACAGGTCGGTTCGTGCTTGAAATAAACCGGTTTTTTCCGCTAAACGAGTAATACCTTAATCAGTTAGATTCTAAATGAAATCTCTACTTCCAGCCACCAACGTTTGCTTATTTCCAGTTTTTAAGCTTAGGGCAAGGATTCAAGGCTGACTTGAATAACATAACTTTGAGAGTTTCACCCTAGTTCAATCTTTATGTATATGCTTAATATACACGTAACATATGTATGTATAATTATACTTTTTAAACTCACGACACCAGATTTTTCATTAGCATAATAAAGTATACTTACCATAGCGCCAGTTAATGTCGAGCTATAATTAAATAGCATAAAGATCTACATTAAAAACATTTTTGGCTTACCCCAAGACCGCGGATGTGAAATGTGTTTTCAGCTGAATTTTGCCCAAAGGGTTACGGTATGGGGTTCTTTAAGAGACGAGTGAAAAAATTGTATGTGTTATTTCTGGTGTTCGAGCCGGCCATCGACTGTGTGTCTGCATTCATCCAATGGTGGATTCATGTATACTGTCTTATTTAATAGAATCCAGAAGACTGGCATTGTCAAATTAGATGAAAAATAGTAACGGACGCTGTTAGCAGAGTTCAAAAACACGCTAATCAATTGTTTTCATAATATCTCGAAACAATGTGAGCCTAACAATACAATCTCGACATATTGAGGTCATTTAACACTTTCAAAGAATCATATCATTCCATTGCGGGCTGTGGGTGTCTAAATACCAGTTGCCATCTGACGTCATTCATCAGAAATACATAATAAGTTATTCATATATTCGGTATAGATCTGGCATTTATTAGAGGATTATTACAAACGGTCAAATCCTTATTTTTCTATGTTAAAAATAGCCACGGAAATAATTATTTTCAACTTGTGTGTAGTACTATCGGGGTTAGAAAAAGCCCTAGCACAACTACTTTCATCAAAATGCCTTCCTTCGTTGAAAGCTCATACTCATTTGTAAGGATTCGCACATACGTCCAGCGACGCTGTGTCTGAACACGCTATCAACTATGCAATAATATTTCCAATAATAAATTTCGAGTTACAAAATAGGTATTACGTGAAAATGGTATTCACTTCCTTCCCGTACAGGACATGTAGAGATTAATCCCCCTGCACTAATTCCTCTGGAGTCTTAGTAAATAATTAATCGCCCCGAAGGTTTTTTGTCATTATTCCAATATATGGAGTGATGCAATGAACCAAAAAAGTCATACGACCTTAGCATATCATTTTTAGTTTATATTACAATATATAGGTGGTAGAGTCACCTGAAGCTATTGTTTGTTTTAGCATGAATGGGTCGACTCATCCGGGGTAGTACCACCCTCTCACAGAAAACCGACGTAAAGTAAGAGTGCTTGCATTGTTGTGTTTCGTTCCGTCAGTGAGAGCGCCGAAGACACACCTACCCTACCCTCCCCCTCCCCCTTCCTTCATTCCCCCAAACATAGGCTAGTTAATATACTTGCAACCCCTCTGGTGTTGCTAGTGTCTAAAGACGGCGGTGATCATCCAACATCAGGTGACCCGCCGATTCGTTTGCCTCCTAGGATATCCTAAAAAAATGATATAATGCATGTATTTAATACAGTATACTGTCAAAGATATCATTCTCGACCTTTTCCGTATGCCATTAGTATATTAAGGCTTAATATAGGGGCCTTTCTCTTATACCCAAGAATAGCGATGATTCTCATTATGTGAAGTAATTGCATATTAATGAATGAAATACTTTTTGTAAGTGTGCCAATGTTAAGAATATTCATATTTTTATACATAATATGCATGCATGCATATCAATGTCAATAGTACTATTTTTTTGGATGAATGGTAGTATCCTTTTTTACATGGGGAGATCCCTAACGGATACCCATGCCGTAGGGCAACTAAGGATGGGTTATGTCCGGTTCGACTTCTTATGGGAGAGGTTATGTGCCCTCTTACAACATTAAGCCGGGAGAGTAGGGGCTGCCGACTGGCACTGCGTCTGCTACCTCGACAGGTGTTGGTACCGATCGCGGTCTGAAGGGTCAAGATGGTAGTCACCTAAAGGGGGAACACCCACTGTAACCGTCCACTCTGACTCTAACAACTCTAACCTGTCTAACAAGACATCCTTTGATAATCTGTGGGAGTCGCATCAGTATAATTCGCCTCCACCATATGAGCCTGCGCAGTTTAAAATCATAAGGCCTAAAACATGCCCGTGTCCATTAGTCATCACCGCCACGTGGTTCGCCGACCGTGGTATGGTATGAGTGGTATCCTATATCATTTTCTGTACCCTTGACGGGGTATATGAGAAATTTCATGATAATTCGTAACAAACAAACCAACTTACATTATCATCTATAAAGTTGCTTAGAATGATAGAGGTCTACCGTTGCAACGATGCAGATGAAGTCGCGGGTAACAACTATATACAGAGTAAAATCTTTATAACGCATTTCAAGGGACTGAGCATTTTTTTTTAAGTTATAAAGAGATTTCGTTATACCGAGCAAAACAAAGAACTAATAAATGGTTTTGTGGTAAACCAACTTGAACTAATTTTTACGTTATACAAAGTTTTTCGCTAAAACAAACGACGTTATAAAGAATTTACATTGTATGTAAATAGAATACCATGAAGTCTACAGGTATGTATGTATCGCGCAAAACAGATTTCGATATTTTTTTTTTTCAATTTTACTTCGTACATATTACCTACACTATCCTATCCCGGTCTTATTCTAAAAAATCACAATCACAATGCGCTCAATTAACATACAAATGTTACTATACTTTTAAGAAACTACGATTTTAATAAGAACTACGCATTTAGCACTGTGTTTTCTGGCTATGGAGCGTCTTAGTCCGGTGAAGCTGTTAAGACCTTGCTAGGTCAACAGCGTAGTCAGATCAAAGAAAATGAACGGAGTGGTGTGGTTGGTGCTTATGTCTTTTCCTCTGTATATACATAGTTTTAAATACTCAATTACGTAGAAAAAGTCGCGAGTATTAATTACCTAGTTAATGACTGATTGTATTAAATTTAGTTTTTTTTCTTTTAATATTTTCTAGTGGTCATTCAGTTTTCACTTCGTTCTAAAATTATTCATATCAAATCGAGTTTAGTATTTAAACGTTATGTATTACAAATAGATTCAGAGTTATATCTGATTTTTTGGCACCCCAGTAGTATCTTCCAGAAGATTATTACTGCCACTGTTGAGTGGGTTACAATACAATAAGAAGATTAAGAAGTTTTTGGGCCAAGTCTGAATCTATACTCCATGTTCTTATTTCTCATTTAGTTCACTTGTGCACATTAACCAAATTTTATTATGTAAAATACTGTCAATATTACAAAATATAGAATAGCATCCTGACATTCCAAAATCTATATATTAATACGTGAAGCAAAAAAATTGTACCCCTTTTTAAGCGATTCCATGAACGTATGAACTTGAAATTTGGCATAGTTAAAGTTTATATGGCGGAGAAGTGCAGGAAGCTATTTATTTTACATAAAATGCATTATAAGTATATTATATTAATTAATATATGCATTACTCACACTAATGCTTGAATTTTTACTTAACATATACAAACATGTAAATAAAAAAGACAACTTAAAAAAATGTTGCGAAGGAGGTTGTTATGCTCGACTGTATGTATTTTTTATTCTTACGTTCCAATTATCCTTTTTCATCCAACATTCAACAATGATTACATAACATATAACTATTATTGTAATGTTTATTATCTTTTATGGTGAACTCACTTCAAATGATGATTTTTAAAAAAATTAGCAAAATAATACTTTGTATAATCAAAATAAGAATTTTGTTCATAAAAATAATCCATGACTTGACCTCCGCGGTTACAATGTTGCAATTCAACCTCATGTAGCAACCTATCACCTACCCATGGTGTCGTGTAAAATTAATTGAAAATTGTGTGATGGTTTGCGATAAAATTCTTTATTTTCGTAAAGTTATGTTTTCTTAAAATTAGAGAGCTTTACCACGTGGTTTTTGTTTTAAATTTATAATTAATTTCAATTTTCATTTACATAGTTTTTTTTTTTATGTTTATATAATTAAAGATCATGGCAAATAGTAAATAACTGAGTAGCCATAATGAAAACCTTTAATTATAGAAATATATCCTTTGACAAAAGAACCCTAATAAAGTTTAAACTTTAAAAAATCAATTAACTATGGTCGAACGTCGACCACTGGGTCCCTATAAAAACTTATATTTGAGAATTGTGAATTCGGTATGTTTTAAACAGCAAAATTGTAATGCGTTGCCTCGACGACCCGAGTGAATGGCCGAAGGTCGACCGCTATGACGTTTTCCGTCATGCGAGCCTGTTATCGAGTATGACCCTTTGCGAGTGTTATTCTACGTCATGTTTATTTTATACATTTAAATGTTCAGTCCACTAAAGAACCCCCACGACTTCGTCTGCGTTTGTCTTTTTGAAGTAAAACCTTATTTAGGTGCCTTGAGCTGTATTTTTGGCAGGTCACAATTTCGCGTCATGACATGTTATGTAAGCATAACCAGCTGTATTACGCTTGCGCGGCTTTCATCAGTCTAATGAAGATTTTTTTTTTCCTCGAACTGACTACGCTATTGACCTAGCAAGGTCTTAACAGCTTCACTGGACTACGTCTAACGAAGCCTGGCATAGAGGCCTGTACTTTTAATATTAATATCTTGCAGTTCAACTAATGTTAATAATTACAATAAGCAAATTTTGAAATCATAATTAATATGAATATTCAAAAGAGAACACATTTACTTCATTGTTTTGAGTTTTTACTTCTATTGTCAGTCCTTATGACTGCCTCGACTTTTTTGTTTATTAGACCTCCTGTAACTACGAGGAGATTTTCATTCTTACCTTATAAGTACGTATCGTTATAATTTGGCGAATTTAAAGGAAAAATATTTTAACCACAATCGAGAATTCATAATACTCATGTGAAGAGATTAAGTTTGTAGGGACTATAAATCTTACATAGTCTAGATTTTGTAAAACATAAGTATGATTTTAGTATTAAAAATAATCACTAGTTAAAACCATTCCTTGTTTAGCCAATACAAGTTATTTAGGTAATTATTTTAGTAAATTATTTTATTTCCAAGGTGTTATATTTTTTCGGAGATATATGTATTTATTTATCATTTTTATTACAATTCATTCGACGAGCGGTTATTTGTACTTATTATAAAGAAATAAAATTCATGAGTTTCGATGTAGATTAAATCTTTGGAACTGTTGCATCAATTCTTACCATTACGAAGGTACGTTATACTTGAGTAATATACGCTATATTTTTATTCAGTTTAGTTTTCAATTTAATAAAATAAAATATATTTTAGTTTGTATTTATTGCCTACAAAATCAATGTAGGTCTAAAATATTATATAGAATCGAATCTAATTAAATATGTTGTTTGATTGCTTCGATGTAGCAAATTTTATAATAAATGCACTGTGGATGATATATCCTCCAATTATTTTATTATGCTTAAACTAGAAATCAGTTAAATCCATTCCAATATAAATGAATGAATTAGTCGTCTATTTTCCAAGTATTATTCCAATATAGATTATATTAAAACTAGCTTTTTAGTTACCCTTATCCACGATGATAAGTACTCTATCTCTTGGCCACGCTTCACTTCTATGTAAATTGTCTTTGGTTTCCATTCAAATATAGGTAAAAAGCAGATTTACTCACCTACTTATTACGTCATATTATATAGTAAGCATGTTTTTAACTATTGTGTAAGAGTATACAATCCTCATCAATCTTTATAGCGGCTCCAAATATAGTCGCAATTTCAGACGCGCATAATGGCCGCAAATAGTCGAACACAAAAATAAGCATTTATTTATTCTTAAGCTCTCTCGACGTTATACATATAACGTATTACCTATTTATATCTAGATTTGTGCTCTGCGCAGCTATCTTCAGACTGGTTAAATGTTTGAGGTGAACTGTACTGTGTATGTTAATCTATACTAATATTATAAAGAGGTAAAGTTTGTGAGTTTGTGACGTTGTGATGTTGTGACGTTGTAGGGGGTAATCTCAGGAACTACTGAATAATAATCTCAGTGTTGTAAAAATCATTCATCGAGAATGATTATAGGCTATATATCATCACGCTAAAACCAATAGGAGCGGAGTACAGATGAAAAATGTTTCAAAATCGGGATGTTTTTTTTCCTTTTGAGAACAGCTGCGTGTTAGTGTATCTATTACACGCGAACGAAGTCGCGGGCAGAGGCTAGTTAAAATATATATCAGAGAACCTTCTATGGAACTAGCGGAATAGCAAATTATTTGTTAGTTGCAAACATGTACGTAAACACTAGTGGGTGTAGAGCCAACGAACGCTTTAAAATGTTTTACATAGGTAGTCATTTGAAATGAACAGAACATATGTCGCGAGCGAATCAAGTACTGACATTTGCACGTACACTACCATATTTGTATAGCCTTGTACAAGCGCCAGTAACGGACTTTATCATTTAATTTAAGTACGAACTTAAACTTCATTTCAGACCTACACTTCAGCTTTCTTACCTATCACGACATAGGCTACTGTTTTTTTTATATCAAAGGAGGCAAACGAACTGGTGGGTCACGTGATGTTAAGTGATCACCAACGTTCATAGACTCTAGCGACATGAGGGAAGTGCATTGCCAGCGTGTATATGGGAGAGGGGGAGGGGAAGGAAACGTAAAGAAGGAAACAGGGAGGGAGGTTGACCTCCGGCGCTCTCACTGACCGAACGAAACACAACAATGCAAGCACTGTTATTTCACGTCGCTTTTGTGTGAGAGGGTGGTACATGCTGAAAGTATTAGCGTAGCTCTACCTAATTATCGGTTCATTCTAAGTAATTGAGGGGTTAAAGGGAAAAACTGGTAGTATTTTTTTTTTTTTCAAAATGGTTTTCGTACAAATAGCACAGTAACTAATACCTATTTCATAATATAACTATCTAAGACAAGTGCAACACGCAGTGTGCCATATTTTTTTGTTGTTGTATTTTTTCTCTAGCCCACGATATAACTATCTTAGTGCTCACTTACACTGTATAAGGTACTAATGAAACAATGACTTAAATGTTATTATAATGATATAATATTCCCATATTGTCAATAAGTAATACGTTTATGATGTAATATTTTATTAGAAAGATCCCTTATATCTTCAAAATTACTATTAATAATTATAATGTGGAATTGTAAACAATGAATGAGCTGACGTCTTGAATTCTTGCATAAATATAAATCAAGATATAAAACTTTATAGATGTCTAAACAGTTTTTAATATTTGACAATTTAAATAGCGCTCATTGAATTCGATACAATATCCTTATATGTTACTGTGGTTACTGAATTATATAGACGAAAGCACGGTAAATAAAACAAAATGGCCGCCTAAATAACCTACAATAATTCAAATTACATACATAGATACAGATATATGAATTTCAATTATATTTATTCTTGGAGTCCAGTATAATGCACGTCTTACGCACAGGTTTACAGTGAAGAACATATTTTTGCTAAATTTCATGCGGACGTAAACACAGGTAACAGCTAGTCTAAAATAGAATAACCTAAATTACTTCCTATAAGAACAGCTATCTGCCGGTGAAATTTCCGTAAAAATCGGTCCAACCGGTTTGAAGATACTAATTAGAGCGAAGCCACGGTTAACAGCTGGTGTAAATTAAAATAGATTAAATTACTTTTTATGATGTCCGATAGTTACCGGTGAAAGTCCCGTGAAAATTGATCCAATCCTTTTGGAGATAGCATTGCGGGCCAGCCGTGGTTAACACCTAGTCTAGTTAACTTAGAGTTACCCGCTGCACTTTCAGCTATCTGCCAGAGAAATTCCCGTCAAAATCGGTCCAGCTGATTCGGAGATTAATCGGAACAAACAGACAGAACGACTAGAATCTTAAAAATTGCATTTTTGTTATCAGTGGCCTTATACTTCTATATCCAATCAGTAAAAAAATTGATATACATTTGATTTATTGATATTACAACTTTGATATTAAAACAAATACTTTTTTTTTCCAAATGAAAACGCTGTTGGCCTAGAAAGGTCTTTACAGCTTCACGGAACTGGAAACAAACACTTCTTTTTTATTATATGTATATACGCATATACGCATTGCTACATGCAATGGTTTTTCCCCAAAAATTTTCCTGGTATTACTAAAGATATATATATATATATATATATATTAGGGTGATTAACAAAAAAAAAAACAAAAAAATTTTTTTTCTTCTCTCCAGCATGCTTAAAAGTTCAATTTACATGTAAGGAGATCCCATTTAAAATTTGAGCGCTTAATATTAATATTAAGGACATCCGCATCGCACTTCTTTATTTTCCATAAGAATAACATAGAAAAATATTCGTTTGTACCTTCTGATTTTTATTGCTTGCCCATCATTAGTCATAAAAAAATCCCTGTATATATTTTTATAGAGAACGCTCTACAAAAAAGGTCTCTTACAATTTTTCCAAAAACTTAACCGCTTAAAAGTTATTCGAGGTCAAAGCTTAATATACTGAAAATTTGGCCATTTGTAATGCATTATCGAGAAACTAACTTTATTATAACTCTTATGATGAAATAATAAGATATAAACTCAAAATTATCAAATACTTATGTAAAAAAAAAAAACTAATATTTCTAATAACAACACGATGAGAGACAGCAAAATCAATTTTCACAAAAATATCAACAAATTAAACTACTTTATCCACAACTCCGGTTGAGTGCGTTGCTTGCGCGATACGGTGACACACAAATATACATCACCGCTACAACACTACACGGTCACCTCCACACACGTGCACGCTACACACTTACACATGAAAGTGGAAGGGTTTACTTTTTTTTCCTTATCGTACTGAACAACTCTCAATTTTCCGATAATAAACATATGGAGGAGTTGTTGAGGCGTGTATGCTTGGTAATATACGTTTCAACAACTCATACATATATGAATAATTAGCTAGGTTAGCTAAGATAGGTCGGGATTTTGCATGCCTGTTGCAACAGCCAAGTCGAAGTGTGTCGTGCACCCTTGAGCTGGTTGCCAAAATAAAATCGGCTGAGTGCCTTAAGCGCTCGCCTTAATAGTTCGGTGAAGCTGTTAAGACCTTGCTGGGTCAATAGCGTAGTCTTCGAAGAAAAAAAGCTCTATTCAAGGCAGTAAAATAGTTTTTATTTACGAGGACTCTAGTTGTGCGTCTTCGGTGGTTGTAACAATCGTTATTGCCTACTCTGACATTATGAGGTATTCAGTATACAAAAATATTTGCGGATAACAACTTTATCGAATTGCTACTTGAAGTTTCGTGTCCAGTCTTGCAACAACAAGCGACCTTTAGTTAGGATGTTTTATAGATAGTCTAACCTTAACACCTACATCGTTCATGTAATGTTTTATTTCATAATTTTATCCAAAAGGTATGATTAAATAAATTGACTTTATTTTACAGAATTCTAGGAGTGGATATGAATTTAATTAAATTCATTTTTAATTATATTGTTAAGAAATGTTATTAACTGTCCTATGTTCCTAGGAATTCTCCGACTTTTATGGATACCCTGTTTAGTTTTTATATTATACTCCGAGTTTTAAAGTATTTCACTGCTGCCGTCAATATCACATTAAAGTATTTATGGTTCCTTTGATATAGAACCTATAGGTGTTCGACGCGTGTCATCTATAGCAGAGGATTTCCCGTTGAAATATGGCCGAGGAAAAGCGCAGAAATTTAATCTTTTCCTCGGGAAGGAAAATTCGTAAATCCTGCGCTGCACAAAGGTGTGATTTGCATTCGTTTAGTTCACAACGATCCACTCTCTGTTTTACACGATACTCGTTTTAAGCGTGAAAATGGAATTTAACACGCTCGTTGCAGGGTATGCGATGTCAAAAGACAGACGCTTCAAAGCGAAAGCGTTGGATGATAGAGCAATTTAAACTTTTTGTAAAGTTCTTTTACAGAGTTAACGTGGGATAGCGAAAATGAATTTTCCTAGAACCCAGCACTTATTCTCATTTACAGGTATTTAATATTGAATTGTGGAACGAAGTTCCTTATCATGCGCACTCTGAGCGGATGGGAGCGAGAGAGAAAAAAGTGTAAGACTTTTTTCCGACACTTATTACTATACTTACAGCCGAATATGAGCTATGTAGGTACATCGACGCAAACAGCTCTACCGCGCGCCCAAACACTCAACGGCTCTCTCTAATACTTTCATAATGAATAATTAATGTTTATTTATAAAATTAAAAAAGTATTATTTATAAAATAACATTTATACAGTTATTATATTTTTATCTGTTATAGCTTAATTAAATTCCAAATTAATAATACATAGTAAATCTTCAAGTTTAATCTTCGAACGTCTTTTCCTGATATACTATTTTTGCGGGCAGTGATATAACAGCCATAGATGCATTCCTCAACATAAAATAATGTGATACCCCATCTTACACTTCAATATAGTGTAAATATAAATATTGACTAATTTTGATTAAGATCATTGTCATAATTAGTCAGTGACTCATAAGGTTTCTCTTATACTTGCGATATTTGACTCGATGCTGTTCCTTTGATATTATAGTGACTTCTGTGTTCTTTGAGATATGAAGCTATCTTAGAAGAACACAAAAACCTAAGAACCCCGATTGGTAAAAAAAAATAACTTAGAGTGTTTCCGAAATACCCGATTTAGATGGTAGGAATGATAAAACTAAGGGGGATGATGCCTTTTTTTTATTAACGTGGGGAAATCCCTAACGGATACGCTACCCTCCCGGGGGAGCAGGTTATGTCCGACTCGCACAGACTAAAACCCCACGGTGTACCGTCCGCCGCATAGTAGGGGCAGCCAGGGATCGAGTATGCTCACTGACCTGATAAAGTGCCCCTGCAAAGGGGGGATGGTGACTAACCATTTACAGTGTTATTACAAAAAAAGTTAAAGTATTGAATACTTTCTTTATAAAAGTTTGGTTACTTACGTATTAAATGCACTACGCTCGGCGAATGTTCATCATCTTGTTCTTTTATCTCTTTTTGCTTAGGTTAGATTAGACTTGCGAAAAAGGATGACACGAGATTACCGCACTGCGGTCGGTGAGCGTAGTGCATTTAATAAGTACCCAAACTTTTTTAAAGCAAGTGTTCATTACGTATCATTCATCATTCATGAGCTTATCGCCTAGCATCCCAACTTTTATGGTAAAACTGTTTTAGCTTCGGCTTCTCTTTTTCAGACTTTCACCTCTTCGCCACTAGTATCTAGACAGGGGAGCTATAAAAAAATTCTAGCACCTAATTGCGGTGTCATCACGCTGTCTTCCTTCGCCAAAAGATCTGGCTCATTCCGAAGAATTCCAAGTTACTTTGATCGTCAAGGTACAGAGGTTGCGGTCAGACTATAACTCTACGCTAACTCTAATGCTCTAGGAATTAACACTCACCGCCGAAAATATTTTAAATTATAAATATATAACAAGGAGACTTGACAATAAAAACACATATAGTTCTGATATGTAATACCAGTTTCTGACACGACTAAGTATGCGTGGAATAGCTACATTAGGTTAACACTAACACGCAGCGGAAGCTCTCAAAAGGAAAAGAAAAACGATTTTCAAACATTCTTCATTGGTGCTCCGCTCCTATCTCCGCTCCGGTTCGGTCTTAATATATGATATGTATATGTGGTCTTAATAATTAATATATATGTAGCCTTCTTCGATGAATGAGCTATTTAACACTGAAATAATTTTTCAAATCGGACCAGTAGCTTCTAAGATTAGTTCAGTCAAATAAACAAACCCTCCAGCTTTGTAATATTAGTATTATAGATAAAATAAAGACATAAAGACACTACAAAACCAAATGCTACTAAACAAGCATGAGTATATGTTATATGATGTATAATATGTATTTGTAGGTTTTAAGTGTATCTTGATTATATTATGTTTTAAAAAAAATTAGCTATATAAAAATAAATAATACTTCCGTTTTCTCATACGGAAGATCCAAAAAGCAATTTCAAATATATCTTTGACATTTGATCTTGAATATCTTAGAATTGATCTTGAATAGTAATTAATAAGTAAATGTAAATATGAAAAATTGATCAGTAATAAAAAAAAATATATAGTTCTATACAGTCTAATCGCAACAAAGAAACATCCAATTGATTCCATAGGTATAAAAATAGATCAGAATCAGCTTGGCCTTTTGACCCTTTGATGTTACAAAAGCTACATACATTTATACATGATGAAGTAATTTTACATTATAATAGATTTTGTTGAAAGTCATTAGTTACTCAAATAATGTGACAATCACTTTAGAATATTTGAGTTGTAAAACAGACATTTTTGTGCATGACCGGCTTTCTCTTTCGATTAACTTCGCCGTTGTAAGGTCACATGCAAACGCCGGCATAGTTATGACATTTCTACGTATATCTTCAAGTTTCTATCATCAAGGGGTATATAGGAAACACATTAAGGTGTTCGTTATTTACCAAGATTGCATTTTGACTTGGGTATCGTGTTCAAATTTTAAGTTTACAACATAAACACGTTTAAGAAAAACATATTTTTTTAAGCTGCCGTTTAGACATGCCTAAATGACAATACTTTTAAGATTGACATTCATTTAAAATGTTTTTTTTTTTTTTATAATTTTCATCTTACTTGTTTGTTTTATTGAATAACTTACGAAAAACGTACGTACGTACGTATTGTGATCCCTTGAGATGAAGAAATTTTAATATGAATGTTAAAATTTTATTTGTATAAATTGAATAAGTTAGACAAAATTAATTACACAAAAAAATATTAGAGAAAACGGTAAAAAAAAATTTCACTTTATCAAAAGACGCAAATTATATCTTTGACTTCCATATCAAAATTTAGTAAAAAAACTCAGTGCACATTCCTTTTCTTAATTGTTTTTATCTTATTTCTTATATCACAGGAGGCAAACGAACAGGTGGGTCACCTGATGCCAAGCGATCTCCACCGTCCATAGACACCAGCAACACCAGAAGAGTCGCAAGTGCAACGCCAGCCCATGTTGGTGAGGAAATGGGGAAGAGAAATACGAGGGGGAGGGAGGTAGACCTCTGGAGCTCTTACTGACCGAACGAAAGGCAACAATTCAAGCACTGTTACTTCATGTCGGTTTTCTGTGAGAAGGCGGTACTATCCAGGGCGAGCCGATGCATTCATACTGAAACCAGTTATAGCATCCGCGTGGCTCTACCACCTACAAAAGCGCAGTTCTTCCACCTACAAGCATGGCTCTACCACCCACAAGCGTGACTCTACCACCTACAAGTAAGGCTCTACCATCTACATACTTTAGTATATAAACTAATAACTTCGACAATATCCAAGTCAAAAACGCTAAACTTAGTAAATAATGGGCACCATAATTCATGTACATATAATATAATTGGTGTATAATTAGTGTTAATAACATTAAAACAAATGCTAATAGACAACAAAGAGAATTCATAGCTAAAGTTTGTTCTAAGATTTTCAAAAGTATGAATAATAAGTTAAATCTAGGTTAAATATAACCTGTGAGCGGAGTTAATAACTTTAGATTTTAAAGCCAGCAATAAACCCATCTGTTAGTTTAAACTTCGAAAAATTTCACTTTATTAGCTGGTTGCCTTTACTTCCACTTCACCCGACGGTCATTGACATTGTGACATAGACGCTTAGAGGCTTGAGTATAATTTTTGTATATTTCTAGATAATTAGGTCAAAAATTGAGCATTTATTTTTTTAATTCGTTTAGAATGAAAATCGAGTGCAAAGTGTCCTCCATAAATATTGCTACTGTTTAAACATTCGCCAGGTATTGAGTTACTTAGTATGTCTGTATTTAGTGAATATTTATGTATTTAAAATTCTCTATCATTTTAATTTATCTCAGTATGTACACGTAATGATGAGGTATTATTTAAAAGTAGAATCGTTATTAAATTGATTGATTA
>JACEII010000036.1:2448971-2511798 GCA_014332785.1 Antheraea mylitta
CTTTCTTCAGTTTAGGCTCTAAGAAGACACTTAGGACGTCAAAACTGTCATGGGAAAACATTCGTTACATTCGTATTTGGCAGATGCACAGAGAGTTGCATCATTTCCAGACGTCGCCATCATTCACATGGTATTTGAACTAACCATCTGATAAATTGATACATCGGTAATGTAACTTTGTTATAAAACCTTTTTTCTAGTATTTAGATTATGTCCGTTTTTTACTAAATCCAGATTATTAAAGTTTTTGCGAACATACAACAGATTATCAAGAATATATTGGGAGGGCAGAATTAAGATACTGAATTTAATTTACGCATATATGTATAATGCATTTACATATAGGCATTCTATTTTCAAATCCCAGGTACCAATGTTTCCATTCCACGGCTTTGTATATTGCAATATATATCCGAACCATTAAAACTCGGTCCGAACTATTGATAGGGATTTAGCGAATATAGCACTCTGCCCTCTAAAATCCCAGTTACAATCACGTGCTCGTGTTGTGTTTGTAGACCGGTCTTTATCTCGTTCAGTAGCACACAGCGCTTATTTACGTTTATGTGTGAGTATACAGTATAAGTAAGGACAAGTGAAAGCAAATCAAAGCCGGCGCGGCGCGGCACAGCACGGCGCGACGCGTGCTGTTTCGCGAACACTACGACTTGACTAAAAAAACACAGCGAATTCTTGACACAGATTTTTATATTTAATTTCCATAATTAATATTTTGTCTGTGTCACATTTTTAACACGGTACTCATCTTCTTTTAGCGGTAACTTGAAGTTAATTGACTATTTGGATTTTGATAAAATTAAAATCAATAAGAATACGTATAAGTATTTATGGAAGCTTGGAAATGACATTTTGCTGATACAGTGTTATGTATATGTTTAAAATACAGGACAATAAATACATAAAATACAATAATATATACATAAATAATGAAGATGTCTCGATATATATCGTTATACATATAATACGTGCTTTTGTCTAACTTTGTCGCACTATAACTAACTATATTCAGTACAAATGTATGCAGAGGAAAAAGAGGCCGAGATTTTAGAATTTATTTAGCGGCTCACAAAAAGTTTTGAGTTTATAGTAGATAATAAAAGAATTAATAGCCGAATAATATATCACACATGGAACTATAAGTAAAATTGATGTATTATACAGAAGTAAATAATTAGTCAAATACATAAATAATTTGTATATTATAAAACTGAAGAGTTTGTTTGCTCAACGTGCTAATCTCAGGAACTACTGGTACGATTTGTAAAATTTTTTCAGTGTTAGACAGCGCATTTATCGAAGAAGACTGTATCAACGCTAAGTCTAATGGGAGCTGAGCTCGAATGAAGAATGTGTCAAAAACGGGGTGTTTTTTTTCCTTTTGAGAACTTCCGCTACGAGTAACTTTGCCCAAGTAACTATTCGACGCGGACGGAAGCTAGTAAGAAATATATGTTGATTTTTGTGAACATGTAGAATTGTTTAATTTGCCATAATCATTAAGAGATAACTGAAGGGTCATTTTTGGTTTCACTGAATGAAACTTGTAAAATATGTGCACTGAGTTAGTTGTTTATTTTAATCATATATGTGGTTTTAACAGAATAGCAGTAGATACGTACCTAATATTTAAAACAGCATTTTATCTTCTTATAAGCCTAAGATTGTATCATTACATGAGTTGTGCAGCGGTACGAGTACCCGAACGAAGCAACAGGTGTCAAGACGCTTGACCGACCGACCTATTTTATAAGCTTTATACAATGAAGAGCGACTTTTAACAATGAACGCGATATAATTTATGAGGTAATTCTCATGATATAATTATAATGCTAAATATTACGCATCTGTACTTGTCAGATTTTTGTGTAAAAAAAATTTGCAAGTGACTAAATAATAAAATACATTTGAATTATTTTTTTTAATGTTTCTCTGTTTGTTTGTACACGCATCACTATTAAAGTATAACACCTATGATAAAATCTTCTATCTATTAAATACTATATAAATAGAATGATAGAAGTCTGCTTTTGTACATCGTTCACGCAAAAACTATAGGATAGAGATCGATCAAATTTCGTTAGTTTAATTTTTTAGATACTTGCTTTTTATGTAAAATTAAATTTTATGCAAATATATCACGATATATTACTATAAATTAGATTTATTTATGTTTTAAGATAATAAGATTTTTATGAGCACTTCTCTCTTACTAATATCTGAAGTGGAGCAAACGGTGCCGTAAGCATATCCAGGAACGATGAAGTAAACGGATAACATTGTTTATAGAGAAATTTTGTACCCAAATTATATTTCTGCTATCAATTTTTTCATGTTTTCCATTTGTACATAACATATATTACATATACGCAGAAGAAGTCCCAGGTATCAGCTAGTTTATAACATACATAATATAATAATCGTCACGAGAGTGGTAAAACAATCACCTTTTGACAAATACAAAGGTCGATAATCCCTACTTCACATAGAATGGAATAGGAAAGAAATAGGAAAAATGAAGCTGAAGATCGTTCAGCAACGCTCGAAAGGTCCATGAACCAGCGGTTTGATTTAAAAAAGATTTTAGATTATTATGCAAACAGTAGTATTTCTCGTCTAACATAAGACCGGAGCAATAGCCTTATTAAATAACTTGCGGATTTTTGCACCTTCAAGAGTTTAAAAAGAGCGAAACTAATAGATCGCGTGTAAACTTCGGCGTTCTTTGTTATCTGAATTGGTTACTTTTTCTTCCTACTGGCCCCGATGTAATCTTTTTCTTTTTGAATTCCTGATATACGAGTACATACTAATTCATATATGATAATGTATACCTATATCTATATATTCTATGTATAGATACAATGTACTAAAATGGCACTTTTTGTACGCATTAAGTCTAGAATATTTTCTAAGATGTTCATTAGGGGTGTGCGAATAATTCGAACTTACGAATTATTCGTTGCGAATCGAATGTTAATACTCGATTCGAAAGTCGAATAGAATAATTCGAAAATTTGAATAATTCGAAAGTTCCCGAATTCGAATTTTCCGAATTATTCATAAAATATTAAATTATTAGTGAATTTTCGAATATTTTCAATCTAGGGTTTCTTATGTTCAATATTCAAATATAAGTTTATAAGTATAGAATATTTCCATACACGATTTAAGGTAATTTAAATAGAAACAATGGATGAATCCAGAGATATTTCATTAATTCGCGAATTATTCGAAAATTTTCGAATTATTCGATTTTTTCGAATTAAATTGAAATAATAAATATCACTACTATTTCAACAATGACAATAAAATTGGGACCCTGGTATTTTTTATGTTATGGTATCTCGCTACCATGCGGTATTGGGATACATCTTATTAATATTAAGTTACATATTGTAATTTTACTAGGACAGAACTCGTGTTGTTGCTATTAAAATAAGGAATTTTTAATACTATACGTAAGTACAAGGCACGGAATGAGACAATGGAGAAGCTTGGAAATGGGATGGCATAATAAATCAGGATTCGCGCTTTCCTAAACATACAAAGAGTTCCTTTAACCTGACGTGCAGATGTGGTGTGTAAAAAAACTTTATAAAAACAAAGGAAACATTAGTCGACTCGACTTACGACAAATCGTTTTTCTATCGTATAGAAAAAAAAAACATTGCTATTTATTCATTAGCTAACACAAGTGCTTAGCCTGCAAGTCGAAACTGTTTTAATATATTGTTTCCTTTTTTCGAACTGACTACACTATTGGACTGAAATGGTCTATCGCAGTGTTTCCCAAACTTTTTAAACCATGCCCTACATTAACATTTCTAAAATTGTTATACCTCGTCATACATAATTTTTAACCTTTAAAAATTGTTTTGTTCCCTTAAGAAATATTAATGATAAGTTTTAGGAAGAAATCTCTATGAAATTGTTATCAAAACGTCGTAAGTAAAATTTCAAAACATATAATGAAAAACTTACTTGACGACTCTAATTATCCAGTTGATATTTTGTTTTTTTTTTTTCTCAAACCGACTATTGACCCAGCAAGGTCTTAACAGCTTCAGCGGACTATTTAGGCGAGCACTTAAGGCTCTCAGCCTATTTTATATGACAACTAGCTTAAGGGTGCACGGCACACCTCGGCTTGGGCTGTTGCCTGATACGTGCAATTCGCGACCTATCTGAGCTGATCTAAGCTAACTATTCATACATATATGAGTTGTGGAACATATCTGTGTACCAAGCATACATGCCTCAACATCTCTTATATATATATTTCTTAACGACTAATTTTCCAAACCGTTTCTGTTCGATAAGGAAAAGAAAGAAGGGAACGAACCTAGGCTTGAGCCGCTACCAAGGGGACCTAATCTGGTTTGCGGGAGCGAAATTTACCCCCAGACCACGGCGGCGTGATATGTGGTAACGCGGGCGTGGGCGTTAACACACTCTGTTTGGAGAGACAGGCCGGTACTGATCGTTCGCTGCTGTTATTGTTTTGGGAATGTCAAATGAAATTGTATCTAATAATTATTTACGGCATTTTTTAAAATATTTGCCTTTTCAGCTAATTTTTTCACCGATATCTAGCATTGCATTTAAATAACCAAAAGCGAAAGGGTTCAAGTCGTGTCGAGTCCATTATTAAATTGCACCCTGTGGGGCGTGGGCCCCACGTTGGGAAACATTGGTCTAGAGCTTCACAAGACTACGTATATTGTTTTTGGTGTAATGAGATTTTATATTTTGGCCTGTACCTAGTGATGCCCTTCGGGTATTTATTTGATATAGGTATTCGATTCCAATATCTAAAAGAAATAACTATATTTTTAATGATAAAATAATGATATATATATTTATATACGATGATTAATATACGGTTCGTTCGAATAATTTTTACACCGTCGCTAAATAAGATAAATATCTCTTGCCGTCCAAGCGGCACCATGTCAAGTTAAACCGGATACTAACTTATAAACTGATATCTACACAATTTACCTTGGTATTTAGTCTGTGACGTCACTTAATTTGTTCCACAATTTCTACTTATAAAAATATAAATGATATATTTTTGAAATATACTAAAATAAGTTTAGACGGGTGACTTACACTGTGGATACAATATTTGCTGTCGACCTTCAAAACGACACAGGCGTAATGATACAACACTTTTCTCGTAGTATAACTTTCACTCGCTAAATAACATTTATTCAGTTTATTTCGGTTTGTCTATATACATTGAATACTACGTCACTTATACATATATATTTAAAGTTATACATTGAAACCAATTCATTATTATTGCCATGTATATATATAGTATATATAGTTTGAATATTCGTTATTAAAGTAAATTGCGTTTCGCAACAAAATAATATCGGTATTTCGATATGAAATGTAACAAGGTTAATTGTTAAAAGTAAAACGGAAACCTATAATGTGGGAACTTAGGTAGATATTATATAGTAAAATATTTCGCGACTGTCCATTGTATTACTCACCTTGTGTCAGAGCTGGCGCAAGAAAAACGCTCCAAATAACAACACAAAACAACATTCTCGCTATAGTCTCGTTACTATAAGGAAACAAAAACAGAATCACTTGTCCATGACTTCACTCACCACAGACACAAATATTATAATACGAAAATGGATTCCGCGCGAAAGTAAAAGTTTGACATTTGACACGCGTATAAGCTCTATTGTAGAGCTCGCAAAACAACTTACCGGAGGTGCGCTTGCGGCTTAACTGCGGCGGTTGACACGCCGCGCCAGCCTGTGCCCCCACTTCGCATCGTCCGCCTTTCACCGTTACAATTCGTAACCCGAAAGACTCTTGAGCAAGGCTGAATGACGATTGACATTCAACAAAAACAACACAACCATACGGAAACGGCGCTTGTTGACACGACTGTGATCCTGGTGGTATTCAATTCACTGTCTATTTTAGGCCTGCGTATATTTTGCCATTTGAAAATATTCCCCATTATTACTTTGGATAAATTAAGTGGTACAAATCTAAATAATAATCAATTTTCGAAAAATGTAATCGAGGTCGACGATTGTGGTTTTCCGTCAGTTCGTATTTCTGCAAATATTATATTCTAGACTTCTAGAGGTTATTATTGTTTTCTCAAACGATATTAACTCAACTATATGGTAGAGTACTTTCTAGAAATTATCTGCTTAGTATTACCATATTCTAGAGTAAAATCTGTGACAACCTTGTTTGAAAGCTTAGCGAGAGACCCTTCGTCCACTCTTTAATGTCATATCAGATTAAAGTTGCCAACTTTCTTTTAAGAAAGATAACGTATCATATTATTAAATAGGTAATAAAACAAAAAGTATGTTTCAAATGTATCAATTTTTTCCTTAAAAACATAGCCTCGTTTGTGTGAGTAGTCTAATTATCTTGGAATTAAAATTGTCAATATCAATATTTAATGTATTTTGTAATTTGGACTTTGTAATGAACATTTATAATTATTTAAATTAAATTTTATTTTTTGAAGATATTTAAAATAGCATTGAAAATAATCTAACTTCTGATATAACTTACATTCATATCAATAAATTGTCTATTAACCATTTCTCATAATAACTTTTCAATGGGTTTTATCTTGTTTTGGATTCGTTTTTTTCTTGTTGTAATTCGTTTCTTAAACTATCTATAATACAGGCCCAGTATAGTTATAGCATAAATGTTTAAAAATAACAATGCAATATTTATTCATACGAGTTTTTCATTTTGCGTATCACAATATATATTTTATACTCATACGTATAAAGTACGTTTTTCAAAAATAACGTAGAATACATTACTATAAAGTATGTTTGGCAACCCTATAACAGACTCATAGACTAGACCTCTATAAAAAATAGTACAGTGCTTGTCAATCTTTTCGGCCACTTGGAACATAGCCGGTATGTTCGGGATTAAATCCTGCGCAACTACGGCCAAAACTTTACATTATCTACAATAACAAATACAATAAAACACTACAATAACATTATCTACAAACAACTTTCATCCTATTATTCACACCTTTTATATCATTCCCCACACAAATTCTGAATTGACACATTATTTAAAAGAGTCACTATCATATTCTGCTTTACAGGAATAACTTATAACCCATGATCATATAATATCTAGTAATAAACGAAAATATAAAACTTAATGAGATACTGTCATCTCCACCTACCATGGATGTGGTTAACCAAGCATAGTTCCTCGAGGGTACCAAAGAGTTCGCAGGACGATAGGCATTCATCAAGTCCATAAAGGACTACGCAACAATTGTTTTCTATTTAAAGGGTTAGTAGTTTCGTGAGTGTAAGTGGTTTCATAATTCTGTGATTTAAAAATACCATGATGACTTCGTTGGGACTTTGTGTTTTTATTGTTAAATATTTTTATAAAGGTGCGCCGCGCCCTCCCTACTTGGTCTGTGAAACAATCGAATAACTTTACAGATAACTTTCTTGATCCAGAAAGTTCACATTTTAACAATTAATTCTAACTACTTTCCTAAAATGATATTGATCAAGTTATCACCTCTGTTGGTGATACACAATTGAGCTTTTTTCCTTACCAGCGTCTCGGGAATTATCACCTTTTTTCGACACCACATTGCCCGGGAAGTTCCGATGCAAAAAGATCACGGTTGCGATCTCGGTCTCTTTAAGGATGTAACAATCTATGATTGAAAATATACTGAAAGAAGTCTCTAAATCGCGTTCAAACAAATAGATTGGTTGAGAATTGAGAAAGTTATTCCATTGTTTCAATGGTCAGATGAGGATGGCGCATATATTTCAAAATATATTTTTGTTTTTTTTATAGCAGTTGTACTTCTATTGACAATTTCTATGTAAATTAGCAGGGATGGACGCTGTCCTACTTTGATAGAACAAAGATCTAAAATTCAATCGCAGCGCCACCTACCATATCCAATTGTAAATTTAAACCATTCTCGGATCCATTGGAACACGCGCACAAAATTTCATCATAATCGGTCCAGCCGTTTAGGAGAAGTTCAGTGACAAAGAGGAATGAATACAAAATAGTGCTATACATAAAAAAAATTGGTGGCGGTAAGTTTATTTTCCATACGAGTCAAAGCGCTATTCGTATAATATGTGAGAATAAACTTAATATTGAGAATCTACATGGTCAAATATTACCATTTTTTAACCGACGAAAAAAGCGGAGGAGGTTCTCAATTCCTCGCGTATATATATTTTTTTTTATGTATGATCACGCATAACTTTTTACAGTATAGTACGATTTTAATAATTCTTTTTTTATTGGAAAGGGTATACTCCGAAGTTGGTCCCATTTAAATTTGGGAAAAAATTTCAACCCTAAGGGTATGAAAATCAAGAATGATTGATTATTCACGCACTGATTATGTCTATGACCGCGCATATCTCTAGACAGAATAGTCCGAGTTGAATTATTATCCTTTGATTTGAAAGAGTATACCCAGAAGTTGGTCCCATATACATGTAAACATGAAAAAAGCAACCCCAAGGACAAGAAGAAACTTTATAATTTAAATTACATACATTATTGAAGTGTATACGCATTGATAAATAAATGCTAATTAAATTATAAAGGATTCGTGAACTTTTGTTTTTTTGTATGAAATGAATATGCAGTTCTTTTGAGGCGAAATCACAGGTTACTTATTTTCTTGGATATCATTAAGCCTTTTACCAATGTTTAATGTGAAGCATCTATAGCGGCAGAACAGCTCGGCTTTAGGAATGATTACGCGTTGCCACGGCATACGTCGCGTCACCAGGCTATATGACTTCGAATTAAAAAAAAATTGTATTTAATGAATATAAGTGTTTATTGCATATATAATAATCTTTTTCGGGAAGAATAATATGCCATAATATTTTTTTTGTTATTAATCTATCCTGTGATGTATATTAGCTGTACAAAATAATTTCGATGATTCACATCTGTCTAAGTTCTCTTGACGGCTCACAATTTAATAAATGCACAATCAAGCTCGCATATAATGAGCTAGTGTATACTAATATTATAAAACTAGGTGGGCTTGTTTGTTTGGTTGAACTCGCTAACTGAGGAACTTTTGGTCCGATTAGAAAGTTTATTCTAGTTTTAGATAGCTCACTTATCGAGGAAGCTATATATACTCGTATATCATCATGCTAAGAGAAATATGAGCGGAGTATCAATGAAGAATGTTTCAAAATCGGGTATTTATTCCTTTTGAGAGTTTCTGCTGCGTGTTAGCATTAGTCCATAGTAACTATTCCACGAAGACAAAGTCGCGAGAATAGTTAGTGTTTAAATAAAACCATTATATTTTTAAATGTTCTATAAATATTTCTCATCTTACGCTATTATAAATTTGCTAGCTAATATGTATTTTAGTATTAGCATAACCAGATTTTCTAGATTTCGCTGTCATAGATTTTTTGATATCAAGGTGATTTAATCTATTACTCGCGTCGCGGACTTTATTAGTGTTATTACAATAAAGTTAAATACATATTGAATACTTGCTTTAAAAAGGTTACGCTTTAAATGCACCACGGTCACTGAATATTCGCCATCTTACTCTTTTGTCTCGCTTTGGTTAGGTTAGGTTAGGTTCGCGGTGCATTTAGTAGGAAACCTTTTTAAAGCAAGTGTTTAATACGTATTTAACTTCTTTGTAATAACACCGTGTATGTCTATAAAAATATTTTAAGTACTTTTTAAAATTACAATGATAATATATTATAATTCATATAAATTGAGTTAGAGTAGGTACATTGGGATTTTTGTAATTGAAGTGTGATAGCCTGGGATTTATACACATAGCTGCACAGCGGGTCGACTATCGCTCAAAATGTGAACCAACTAGACCTCTTCTTCCTCTGATCCATATTGCCTTTCCTCTCTCTCCCTTTCTCCTTCCTCACCTTCTCTTCATCACCACGTCATTTCCAAACCTTTTCCCTGTCCCTCCCCAACCCTCTCAATGAAAATTGTAATTAAAAGACATTATTTTTCTGAATTGTGTAATTCCTTTGGTGAGTGATATAGCCCCAGTAGCCCAGAATGCATTGTGGTTATTATGTTATGGTGTTATCGTGACTACTAGTTTATGTGGACACGGAGCATAAGCACGGTCGTCCTGGAAACCCTTTAAAACAGTTCGTAGCGGCCCTTCCGCATGTTAACCATGGTGTCACCTAAAGTCTGCTCGGGGAGCTTAAATACTCATAAGTCATCAGTAGTGAGACCTGCTACCAGTACAGTACAGTACGGGAAGTACAATCGAGGCCATGTCATAGCTTTTTAAGCACCTGTATTTGAAGACACCAAGTCCTCAAGCGATACTCTTCTGCGGTGTTATTGGTATCAGGAAGCGTTAACGCCTACTTCTTAAATAGGCATAGTTCTTAATCTACTGACTTCACAAGGAGATCTATTCATGAACTGGTCCTGACCTGTGCCTTACATCTAATGCTTACTCCAAAAGTGGAGATGGTATCGAACCATTAAGTCTTAGGAGACACTGCCTAATGTTGTTAGTATAATAGATACGTGTAGAATGAGTTCCCTGCTGAGATTTACCCACAGGTTTGTTGTATGGGTTTCAAATATATACAAATGTATATGGTAAGAGATAAATGTATTAATACTAGGTTCATTTATTTCTTTGTTTTTTTTTTAAGGTAATCTTTAAATTTACTCTATGACTTTTCATTTCTGATTTATTTGAAAATATTTGTCATACTTACGGCAATATTTCTCCGGTTTTTAGTCACAGCGGATAGTATAAACCATGCCAAATTTACATCGTATGTATTTCTTTTAAGTTCCTATTAATAATTGTTATTCAGACTTTAGTGAGGTTTAAAAAAATATTTTTTTTTTCAAAGAGAAAATAGCTGTCCTATTAGGATTTGATATGATGTATATCTTAGGACAATCAAGTTTAAATCATCAGCATATTATATTTTATAATATTTATAGGAATGTCAATATCGGAAAACACGTCCTAAAGGGTAATTGAATGCTCTATACACTTATAAAAAACTAGCCGTCCACCTCACCGATGACGTCTTTGTAGTGTAGTGCGTGAAGCAATGTAATTGAGGACATTTATTTGATTTGAATGCATTTACGTTCAAACAATATTGGATATAAACTTTAAGAGTATTAATTAAAACAAATTTATAGTCACACCGAAGACATTCTATTTATTCTGAAACACGCTATTACATTGTATTAACATAATGATTAAAATGAAGTAATCACGAGTTAGATGTTAGTATATAAAAGTTCAAATAAGGACTTCAATGATAGATTTGAAAACGTATTAATTTACAAGCAAAGAATTCGCAGTTAGAGAGTATTGAATTATTATGCAAGCAAATTTGAAACGATAATGCGTATACATCTCAAAGTAATCTTAGTTTATTTACTTTCAATTTGAAATGAGCGAAGAAATTCAAAGATATTATTATCGCTCCCTTTGTCAGGTATGTAAAACAAATAAAGAACTCTCACTTTCCTAGGACTGCTGACATAATAATTTAACACCCTTTACAATGCATTATAATGACAAAATCATCAAGATATATTTCGATTGTTTCTAAAGAAATATAGCGTATTATAAGATAAATCAAGATGTTTGATCTTGTGTATTATATGAATATAGATCTTCTTTTTATCTTACCCTTATCCTACTTAAGTAGAGTCGACGCAACATGTTCTCCCCTTCCACTCTTCCCCGTCAGATGTCATCTCAGTATTTACACCTTTCATATACATATAATTCTTCACACAATCCATCCATACCTTTTTTGGTCTTCCTTAACTCTACATTCGTTTGATTTATTAGTAAAAACTTTTCTGGTTAAATGACTTTCATCTCTTGTCATAATATGCCCGTACCATGTGAACTTTTCAACAATTTTCAATGGAACTTTTCAAAGTTCCTCTGACATTCCCATTCTTAATGGATATTCTAGCTACAAGACACATCTATCTTAACATTCGCATCTCTACTACATGTACCACTCTGCGTCTTTTCTCACACGTCTCTTTCGTAACCAAGTACTCGGATTCATATAACTGGTATGAACATAGGTATACAAAAATGTTAAATAACCCTGAAGTTTCGTTTTACTACAAGTGCACTTTCATGAAGTGAACCTTCTTTTTAAGTTATTATTATGATCACTGCATATATAAGGACAACAGAGTGTAAAATACTCACAATTAATTTTAATTTAAGGCACTCTTCTATATCTAAATATATCTTTATAATATTTAACCATTTTTTGACGTCCATATAATTGACCAAGAAGATTTAAAAAATGGCATAGATTCTTACAACTCTAAAATAAATTAAATATAGCAATATAACTTATTGTATAACACAGAACAATTATTAAAACTATTACAATTAAAAGTACTATTTTAATTTTCATACATGAATTTGGCAGTAATTATTTTTTTTATTCTATATTAGTAATAGATATAATATTGAACTAATATCTATTATATACACAATATATAATATTATAATGTTAATAATTCGTATACGTATTCGTATCTTGCGTAACAGTATATTTAAAAACATAACACAGCCTTTATTCAGATAGTGGCAGATAGATGAAGAGTTATTACATTTTTTTTCAAGGGTTTTGAAATGGATTGTCAAATAGTTATGATTTACGAAAACTTATTTAAACTCTTATTCTATTGAACACTTTATAATATACGTCACTTTATATTACAATTTTAGAATAGTCTCTCCGTTTTCCTAACAATATTTTTTAGGTTTTACGAAAGCTTATTTATGTTAAAAATATGTATCTACAAGATTTCAAATTCAGAAACTTAGGGAACAAAAGTAAGTATTTCAATTCGAATTCAATTTCTAAATATACCTTTTATCTCTTTTAGAAGTTGTTTATAAATAATATAATGAGTTATGATGTTCAATTCTACACTGTTCTATTCTATTTATTAAAGAAGTGTGTATTCTTAATTACATACAAATAAATACGGAGCGACACATACGAAGCGAATCTGATGATATCAATGTTTGTTCCATATAAACGTATGTTCATCAGTCAAAATAAATGCCTAGTTGTGTAAATACTTCGGAACTCTACGTGACGAAATTCTTTGTATTCCTGTGTGCATGCTTCGACTCTTTTTTATGTCAGAGGAGGCAAACGAAAAGACGGGTCATTTGGTGTTAAGTGATCACTGCCATCCATAGACACTTGCAACACCAGGGGTGCTGCAAGTGCATTGCCAGCTTGTGTTTGGGGGAAGGGGAAAGTAGGAGGAGCGGAAGGAGTGCGATTGAAGGGGAGGTGGTCCTCCTGCGTTCCACTGACCGAAGTAACAATGTAAGCATTGTTACTTCACGTCGGTATTTCTATGGGTCCGGTGGTACTGTCCCGGGCGAGCTCTACCACCAACCACTATACACGTAGATGTATAAATAAACAAATTGGTCAAATCAAATTGGTAAAGTTTGTACATATTGTACAAATTTAAGGCTTAAGATGCGTCGTGCATGCAAAATGTCTACGATTTTAAGCAAAAGTTTCAACGCTGCTAGGGAGCAAAAAAAGCAATCCAGATTCATCTCACTCGTTAAGGTATTATAAAAAAAAACTTCTCAGTATGTGGGAAATAAAGGCTTTAAATATTAGAAAAGAAGAAAATAAAGGTCTACTATACAGGATGTAAGTCCAACAACTAATGAAATAAATGTAGGGAATTGTATTCAAAGAATTGTTCTTAGCCCTTGGCTGAGGAGTTGACGACTCGAACACTGAGCTCCGCAGTGTTTTTGTAATGAATTTTGTCAAAATTTAGTATGGTTATAGTTTATTCACAGGTACACCTATGGAATTATATATATTATGTATAATAGTTTTAATACACAATATAAGCCTATAATATTATTATTAATCACAGTGTTTATAATTGAAATTTCACATGAACATAGTCGCTGGCACAACTAATATAGCTATAACAAAATAATGATTAAAGGTTATCACATGATTTACAAGCCAAAATAAAATATTTTCACACAGATTACAACATAATATTTCGGATCGAACGTACAAGTTAATTGAGAAAAATAATTTATATCGCAATTAAAAATCTAGAACCTCCCTCTGTACACTGACCTGCTGCAACGAGACCTGGATATTAATGCCTTCCTCAGAAATACGAGCCTCCATATCATTAGATTCAAAATCCGAGTTGGGTTTGTTGTCATCGTCATGCCCTCTGGAAGATTTATTGCCAAGATGGCACAGAAGGTCGATGCAAGCTCGTCTGTAGGTTTCATTAAAGATACAATATATGGCATTTGAAAACACAGAGTGCGAAAGACCGAGCCAGAGGGAGTAGTAAATAATTTGAACATCAGTTTTTGGATACATATTAGTAATGGTGATATACGGCATCCAAGTTAAAACATATAATAAATATACGACTAAGTTTAGGTAAGTTAAGCTTAAATCGTTTCTTTCGCTATTATCTTCATCTTGGGAAAGGGTTCGTTTCAAGCGTCTTATGTGAAGTGACCCTGTCACAAGAGTGGTAACTGTGACGACTGATGGTAGAGCATGGAACAATACAAAGGTCGTTCGTTTGTAAAAGGTGTTACCATATTGATGAACTCCGCAGTAATCGTAATCCAAATTTAAAAAGATTCCCACGGCTGCCAACAGATTGCTTAGTATGAGGACAATCACAGCCATGCAGGCAATGCCAAAGCCTACAAAACTGTCATGTCTGGTTTGGTGACGACAAAGCCGGAGGTAACTTTCGCAACCAATAATCTAGAACAAAAGAAATAATCCAAATTAAACAATGATAACTTTTAGAGTATTAGAATACTATAATTCTTTCACGTTCTGGGCCTACCTGATGTTTAACATTTAGAAACAATCATTTGACCATATTTTTTGAGGTGATAAGCAATAGGTGTAATATTTTAAAATATAATATACGATTTATCGTCTGACCACAGTCTCATGTAATGGTAAATCACGATTTAGTCTAAGGTGGTAAACCGTGAAATCTAGAGGTTGTCTGACACTCAAGTGTAGTTTCCGGAACATACACAGGTATTTGGCGATAGATTTTCAATTTGAAGCTAGTAGGTAGCTGGCAGTGGGCTTAGAAAAAGCCCTCTACAACCATGCTATGGTTTCATCCTGATATATTCTTCCACTGCAAATTCTGACTCAGTAACAAGGATTTCAACCTACGCTTACATACGCGGTGTCCGAATACGTTATCAAGTATGCCATCATCGCCTCATCGTTAATGATAGGTGCAATGCTACTCTCAAGAACGATATAAAAGTATTGTATATATAATCTATAATTTATCATATTTAAAAACTGTAACAAAATGTTTTTACTCACGAGGAAGAAGATGCTGTAACAATATGTGCACATCAATCCAATGTATTGCAATGCTCGACATCCTTGTAAACTATCCAAGGAGTCAAATATCGTCGTGATGGTCGATGACAAAATGACACCTATTGTTATCAAAGCTTCTGCCAACGCCAGCAAAAGCTGGAGTACATACTCTGAAACAAAAAATACTCATCTCAATCGTGTTGAAACTGGTGTCGTGCCGTGATTGTAATGAAAGTGTGTAAAAATATCCAATCTTATATTTATTTATTTACATATGGATAAAGCAACAGTCGACAATCAAAAATAATAATACAATAACAATAATAAAAAATAAAAAAAACTAAACTGAAGACTTAAAACGCTTTATCACATAGAAACTTAACTTACACTAATCATAATAATAATAAGAAAATAATAATTGTTTAAATATTTACATACATTGGATTTAAAAAACTATATATAAAAGAATAAACGAAAAAGTTCAAATAAATTCATTTATGAAACCTAAAATTACCACATGGAAAAAAAAACAGGATGGCAAACATAAATTATGAATATTAAAATATAATATAGAAACTGTTGTTGAGATGGTCAATGGTCATGGATATAAAATGTGTTTAATTGTCTTTTTGAATTTAAATGCCCGATGGTCAAATATGTCTAATGAAATGTGTTTGCTTGCAAGCTCATTATATATACGAGTTATACGTACAATTGGGTTGAAATAAGAAGTATTATCCATATTACTCAATTCATTCAAATTCCATTAAAATTTGTCCAATTGTCCAATATCATTTTATGTCTTTATTTACTTTGACTATAATAAAAAAAATATATACTGTTTATATTGAATTGAGCTTACCATGCGTCCATAAATTACTTCGAGTTGTCAATACTAATATAAAGCCGACGTTAATAAAGATACCCAGCAAGCACCCTATTACCATTAAGATGGCACGAGTGATCACCGACCATTCGTTGCCTGGGGTCATATCTGTTGTAGATGTAGAATGTATATTGCGTGGGTCCCAGTATTCCGATAGATCTGTAAAAAGTGTACAGATGAGTATAGATCATCAAAAATGTGGTCTAACGTTATTGATAAGTATAGCATAAGAATTCATTGTTGCATTTCATTCGGTCAGTGGGAGCGCCGGAGGCCCATGTCCTCCTTCTCTTCGCACCATTACCTTTCCCTAAAACACGGGCTGGCAACGCACTTGCGACTTCCTTGGTGTCGCTAGTGTCTATGGACGGCAGTGATCCTTTAACATAACGTGACCTACCTGTTCCTTTGCCTCCTAAGATATAAAAAAAACATTACATCCAAGCTGTACTATTTGATGTATCTCTTTCTCTTCCTATTTTTTCTATACTTATTGTATAATACAGGATATTTTTATATCTTGGCGCGTATTCTATATGATTCGGTCGAGTTCGCGTCAAAGTTTTCGACTGCTCTGAATATACCGCTCTTGCACATATATGTATAATCAAGAAAATTAAAGAATAAATGAATATCAAATCAAATGTATTTTTCGCGTGCAATTTCATGTTACGCGCAAGCCCGTACTTACGCCTATAGAGCGACCAAAAAGATTGGCGAGGACTGTATTATAACCCTCCAATGAGTTTTTAAAATAATTATGATTAAACGTTATTGTGTCATAAATATATTAACTTTTTATTTAACACCGCAATAAATATAATTTACTTTTTCGTAAAAATAACCAACATGAAGTGGACTAACATAATTCAGTAAAATATGAAATAGGCCAAGACAATTGTTGTTCAATCTGATTTGAAGTAGAACAGTTATGGATTATATTAAATTATATTTTAACTTTTATTTTTGGCAATCAGTCTTCTAGATTATTAGTACTTTTGTTGAAAAGGAAACATTGTTATAAGATTTTTGTGATAATTTCAATGTTCTATCAAGATGATGGATCCCTTATTTGAACTTTCCATGAAGTTTGTCTCGGAATACATGATCCGTACTATTATTTCTTATCCACTTCACATGAACAAAATGACTGAACTACATTGCATAAGATACCACTAATATTACAAAAAATACCAGGTGAAAGGTCAAACATTCGCAGTATTTTAAGATAATAATTCTAAATTAAATAATAAAAAACGACCAAGAAAAATTTAGTTAAGTTCTAAACCTTTCGGAAGTATACATATTCATATAAATGTGTAAATAAAATAATAAACCTAAATGTAATCACCGGTGCCAAAAGCTACAATGGGCGACCGGTAGTTAACAACTTTCGATATTTAAACTGGCGATAAAGCCTTTTCTTTTGTTCCTGACGTTCCCAAGTTCCCTTTCAAATGAAAGTGAAATAACCCAACGGTCATTAACACTGTGTTTTTACATAGACGCGTAGGGGATTATGTATAGTCTTTGAATTTTTCCTGATAGTTAGGTCAAATACTAAGCACCTATTTTTTAATCGATTTAGAATGAGGATCGAGTGCAGAATATCCTCCATAAATATTGCTACTATCTAAACACTCACCTGGTATAGTCGAATAACACAAGATTATGAATAAAACATAAAACTCACTTCATGATAGATTAATATCCCAAAAAAGATTAAATATTTTTAATCTTTATTTTTGGCAACCAATCTTTCTGAATATTACTGTTATTGTCGTGTAGTTAATATTTTTTTTTTTTTTTCTCGAACTGACTACGCTATTGACCTAGTTTGGTCTTAACAGCTTCACCGGACTACAATGTAGTTAATAGTATTACAAGCGTCGTGTGATTATTTCAATATTCCAACAAGATAGTAGCTCTCTTGTTAGAACTTTCCAAAAAGTTTTTGTGGCATCTCAGAATTTCTTGCTCCGTTGTATTATTTTCCATTCACTTCACTTATGCACAATAAACTAACTATATTACGTAAAACACCACCAAATTTACACAATATAGGGTATAGTAACACAAGATTATGAATAAAATATAAAATCCACTACATGACAAACTAAAATCCCGCCAAAGACTCGTACTCACAAAAGACTAAATTAATTATAATACTTATTAATTGCACTATTTCTTACTTACTAATTGTTTACACTTACCTCCAGGCATTGTTAGATACGATCGAATTTCCTTATTACTAATGAGAATTTTGAATTATTACCTGAAAAAATGTTTCTAATTTATTTAACTCTATTAAAATACACTATAACAAATTTATTAACAAATAAAACCGTATTGAGTGCTCTAAACGAAGATAATACTGTTTATAAATGTCTGTTATTAACATAAAACAGATAAAAAACATGATCACAGTGGATTTCAAGTTATTAATGCATATTACATATAAACTATCGTAAAAATAAAGGCTCGATTCGAGGAGACAATATTCTTGACTAAAGTTAACGGTATTATTACAAAAAAGTCAAATAAGTATTAAATACTTGCTTTAAAAATATTTCATACTAAATACACCGCACTCGCCCGAGGCAAGTTCGCGTTATCCTTTTTTCGCAAGTCTAACCTAACCTAAACCAAGCGAGACAAAATATCAAGATGGCGAACATTCAGCGAGCGCGGCGCATTTAATAGGAAACCTTTTTAAACCAAGTATTCAAAACGTATTTAACTTTTTGTAATAACATTGTACGAGTTAAAGCAAAGTATAGGCTATTACACGGACTGCCGATATAAGTGAAAACTTAAAACAGTTAAATAAATGTGTTCTCTTTTGAATTTTCATATTAATTGTAGTATGAATGACAGTATTTAAATTTCAGAACTGATATATTGAAATTATTGATATATTAGTGAGTGTGGTTTTTATATCTATTGGGACTCGGAGCAAAATTTTTATAAAGTCTAAATAAATCAATCAATCGTACGATGAGCTGCAAAATATCAATATTACATCTACATAGGCCCGTATAGGTACTACGCGTCGCCAGTCTGACGCAAGCCACAAAAGAGTTATATGACCAGTCCTGCTACGTACCATGTCAAGACGCCAAATTATAAATTTATCCCCTGCAAAGAAATAGGATACAAAAAAAAATTTCTTTAAAAAAAAAATTGTGAGACGGCTCGAGGCGTTCGTTATTAAATGCGTTTGAATTGGAAATTGTACAGTCGTTGTTGGCACTTACTTGAAAACTTTAACATAGTACCTGTGGTGACGCTCGAGACACATGTACGTCCTCGCATGGCTAAATATAAACAGGCTAATGTAACATTGCTATTTACTAAAAACAACTCACAAGTGTATGGATTAATCCTCTAAAAGTTATATAGATCGTTCGTGTATACTTCTAACAATCGCAAACAGCAAAATTGGAACAAACACAACACCGGATACAATCGCGGAACACGGAGTTAATTGTCAAGTGTACAAGCGCCAGCTAGTTCTTATTTAATATAAACTAGCTGCGCCCGCGACTCAGAACGCATGAAACCTTATGTGAAACAGCGATAAATAGTCATCTGAATGTCTTTTCTCTCGTACTGAAGTCGCGCTGTCATTAAAACTACAATAATTTTTGATAGACGGAACCGTTTTTTATAAAATAAAAATTAAATGTTACTCCAAGATATACTTTATGACTTTATTGAAAAGTTTTTATCATAAACGCAGTACTTTAGCAGTGATGCGTGTTCAAACGAACAAACAGACAGACATAAAGACAGACATTATATAAATGATTGAAATGTATTGTATTACTTATTCCTAGAAATCGGCAACATTTTTCTTAGATAAATCTGAAAAATACAAACGCGTTATATTTAAGTTTTATTTATACCAGGTTGTAGTCCGGTGAAGCTGTTAAGACCTTGCTGGGTCAATAGCTAAATAGTGAAAGTTGAAACGCTTATTATATATTATACTAGTAGGCCTGGCGGACGTTGTCCTGCAGCGCCGCCTACCCAATCCAATTGTGAATCTAAGCCATCTTCGGATCCATTGGAACACGCACACAAAATTTCATCAAAATCGGTCCAGCCGTTTAAGAGGAGTTCAGTGACATACATACGTACAGAAGAAATTTATGTATAAATATGTATAAATTTGAGAGTGAGCTTGTTTGTTTGTTACGCTTTCACGATTAAACTACTAAGCGAATTCCTGTGAAGTTTTCCACATATATGGGGTACACAGAAAGAGTTATAATAAATACCTTACACCTAGAGAGAAAGTGCTGTTCCCATGGGATATGATAAATCCACATGGTGGTAGAGCCAATCTGAGGATATTTCTAGTTTCAGCATGAATGGGTCGGCTTGCCCCAAGGTAGTACAATCCTCTCAGAGAAAACTGTCGTAAAGTAACAGTGCTTGCATTGTTGCATTTCGTTCGGTCAGTGAGAGCGCCGGAGGCCCATTGCCCCTCCCTTCTCTCCGCCCCCTTCCCCCCCCCCCCCCCCCCCCCCTACCCCCCCCCCCCCCCCCAAAACAAGGCTAGCAACGCGGTGATCATTTAGCATCAGATCACCCGCCAGTTCGTTTACTTAATGATATAGAAAACTTTAAAAGAATACATTTATAAAAAAAAATAGGATGGGAGGGAAAACCTTGTGCCTTGCCTATGTTGTACAGTAGAAGCCAAGATTTCGAAGTCCGTCTAACCGTTTAATTTTGCAAGACGCAATTGGGAAGCTCTCTGTACGCGCTTTGCTGCCTACTTTAGCATTATTAGATATCCGGCAGATACTGTAAGAAGGTGAATTTAACGACAAACTTCGTTCTAAAAATTTTGTTTTAATTGTATAATCAGTCGATATTAAAATACGTTTTATAACAAGCGCACAAGATAAAAAAATGGCTAAATATAGGTGAATGCGGAAACAATAAAAAATATTGAGTTATCGGACAGCGACATTACTTCGCGTGTCGTTAACAGTTGCTCTGAGGACACGCCCGTTGGCGCCCTCCCTCGAAACAAGCTAAAAACATATAGTGTACTCTGTGAATGGATCTTGCTCATAAAGTTTTTTCTAAAGCTGAAATTATACATTACGGAGATCCAAACACGCGTTTCTTCATATGTTTGTGTTTTCCCATTTGTTCTTCTGGGTTAATTTTCGAGACGGATTAATTGATTTAAGCGAACTTTCATTGATTTTTAAAAAGTTATCTAGCCTTTTTGAAAGCAAATGAACAATTTAGTTAAATGATACATGATATTTAAACGGATAATTATAAAAAACGATTATATTAAAAGTCAAATTTTATTAAGATAAATCTATCAAGCAGCAAATAAACAAATAAATAATCATTTATCATAAGTGCAATTGATCTTTAACGGTATAAAATATCTACAATTAGCAATGTAGTAGTCCGGTGAAGCTGCTAAGATCTTGCTAGGTCAATAGCGTAGTCAGTTCGAGAAAAAAATAACAATTAGCATTGGTATTCGCTTTGCAAACATACATTACGAATAGCCTTAGACTATATTTTTAACAATTTGTGACTTAGAGGCCTTCAATTATTATGTCAGCAAAATTTTTGTAACTGCTGACCGCCCCCTCTCTCTCGTCAGCAAAAGTAAGCAAATCTCTTACCCCTGCGCCCATCTCTCGTACTTACGTAAACCTTTCTTAACCTATTCTGATTTCCTTTTTAATTCACGGGGCCGTAGTTAATAAATCTAGAAATAAGGAATTTATATTATAATTTATAGAGGAATTACCTTGTTGTTGTTGTTTGCTATCGCTCAATGATAGCTCAGTTGATAAGACCACGCACGTCAAATATCAGTCATCAAATATTCAGATTTGTTTGAAGTTAATTATCGTAGACCTCATATTGTACAATATTTAAATGAAGGTAACGAGTGTATCAGGGTAAGGCCTACGTTGTGAAGTTCTACAGTATAGAGCAAGCACCATAAACGTAATTGATTGTAGTTGATTTTGTAAGCCGTCGTGGTTAAGTATAATAATAATTATAAAGTAAAGAATCGATTTTGAAAGAATTTTCAGTCTTACTCAGTTTATCGAAATTAGCAGCCTAAGGTACAATAATTACAATAACAAATTTAGGTTATACAAATACGCTGAAGAAATAAAAATGCAGTACCATTTTGATACATACTTATAATATTTGATATGTTTTTTTTTCGAACTGACTACGCTATTGACCTAGCAAGGTCTTAACATCTTCACCGGAATACTAAGGCGAGTGCTTGCGGCACTCAGCCGATTTTATTTAGGCAACTAGCTCAAGGGTCCACGTCATAGCTCAGCTTGTGCTGTTGCCTCATATATGCAATTCGCGACCTATTTGAGCTAATTTAAGCTACATATTCATACTTATATGAGTTATTGAAACATATATATGTGTACCAAGCATACCTCGACAACTCTTATATGTATTTTGTGTTGGATAATTTTTCTAAACTATTTCAGTTTGATAAGGGAAAAATAAAACCCTTCCACTTTCATCTGTAGGCATGTGTGCGTGCACGTGTGTGGAGGTTATATGTGTAATGTTGTCGCAGTGATGTAAGATTTAGTATCACTGTATCGCGCGAGCAGCGTACTCAAGGGCTCCACGCTGACGGAACGGACCTAGGCTTGAGCCGCTGTCGAGCGAGGCTTAGTCTGGTATTTGATATGTATATACATTATATTATACTAGCATCTACACGCAGTTCGTTTTTTTAGCCAGTGATTATTTTCAAGTTGTTATTTTAAGTATTTAAGTTTAGTATTTAAGTTATAGTAATAGGCATAAGTATATATTATATTGATTTTAAAATAAAGTCTAACATCATTCCTGATACTAGTGAGTGTCCAGTCGTCGACATTCGACCATAGTTGATTGATTTTTTAAAGTTTGAACTTTATTAGGGTTCTTATGTCGGAGGATATACTTCTATAATCAAAGGTTTTCATCATGGCTACTCAGTTATTTGCCATTTGCCATGATCTTTATTATATAATTATTAAAAAAATCTATGTGTAAATGAAAATTAAAATAAATTTGAAACAAAAACCACATGGGAAAGCTCAAATTTTAACCAAACATAACTTTACGATAATAAAGATATTTATTGCAACCCATGACACAATTTGCAATTAATTTTACATGACACCATGGGGTGGTATTTCTGGATGATATGGAATTAAATGTAGTCTGCTCATTATGAGAAATAGTGATATGCCCAGTATCACCGTTTGGAAAAGTAATGGATGCACAATACAATCAGATGGTGAATCCAAGACAAACATGTTTTTAATACTACCATTAGCTTTTGAAAATAAATTCTTTTTTGTTGATACATGAGGTTGAATTGCAACATTGTGACCGCGGAGGTCTAAGTCATGCATTATTTTTATGAACAAAATCCTTATTTTTATTATACAAAGTATTATTTGGCTCATTTTTTTATTAATTCATTGTTTGAAGTGTGTTCACCATTAAAAATAATAAACATTACCATAATAGTTACATTTTATAATATCATTATTGAATGTAGGATGAAAAATGGTAATTAGAACGAAAGAGTTAAAAAATACATATAGTCGAGCATAGCAACCTCCTTCCTTCACAATCTTTTTTGAAATTCGTCTTTATGGACTGCTGTCAAAATGGCTTTTTTTTTGTTACATGTGTGTATATGTTGTGTAAAATTCGAGTAGTAGTGTGAGTAGTGCATATTTTAATTAATTTAATGTACTTCTAATGCATTTTATATAAAATAAACAGCTTTCTGCACTTCTCCGCCATATAAACTTTAACTATGCCAAATTTCAAGTTCACCCGTCGACGGGAAATAGATTAAAAAGGGATACAAAAATTTTGCTTCACGTATTAATATATAGATTTACAGGCAATCGATTTTTGACTGCCAAAATGACATGGTACTCCTCAGTCCTTCAGTTGGTGCTCTTAGAAAACTGTTACTTGTCTGTGAGACCTATGCTAATAAACATGGTTTAAAGTATAATATAAAAAAAGTGAATATGTGGTACTCACTGCTGGTAAAAACTTTTCAGAAGACGTACCCCCAATAAATCTTTATGGTATACCCTTGAATAGAGTATATGAATTTAAATACCTGGGCCACATTATGACGGTGGAAATGAAAGACAATAATGATATAGAAAGAGAACGTAGAGCGCTCGCAGTTAGAGGGAATATGTTGATTCGTAGGTTTGCTCGCTGTAGTGATGAAGTCAAAATCCAACTATTCAAAGCATTTTGTCAATGTTTTTACACGAGCAGCCTATGGATCAACTTCAGTAAGAGGACTATTAATGCATTGCGTGTCCAATATAATAATATTTTTAGAATGTTATTGGGATTACCACGATTTTGTAGCGCTTCCGGGATGTTTGCAAATGCTAGGGTTGATGATTTCTATGCAATAATCCGTAAGAGAATAGCATCCACCCTGGGTAGACTTCGTGATAGTCCCAATAATATAATGAGAACAATGGCAAACATGTACGACAGTCCTTTCATGAAACACTGGATATCTGTTGTCATATAATATTGTGATGTTCATCTTTTCATCCTATTTCATATTCATTTGTATAAAAGCACATTAATTTTAGTTATTTAATTTTATTTTTTTAATTACTACTAATGTATATAATTTATTTTTGTGGACCATTGTTGTCTGATAAATAAATTATTATTATTATTATTATTATTAAAATTCTCGTGTACAAAATGTCGTGAGAATCGGTTAAGTTTGATTTACCTTTAATTTCAGTTTTATCTTTCTGCAACGAATACTGACAATTCTTGTACTCGATTAAAATCAGAATGGCATATACTTCGATTTTACATTGTTTCATCAAATTCGATTTAGAATTTAGTGAAATTATGATTTTTTTATGTAACTGTAAGATCTCGTGTCACACGGTGTGTGTAGCTGAACTCCTACTAAACGGCTGAACCAATTTTTATGAAATTTTAAATGTATATTTAGTAGGTATGCCACTAGGTCATAAAGTATATTTTATACCTCTAGGAGATTAGGGTGTCCCGTCCCTATCTAGATTTTTTTTCAATTTTTTGGCAATTTTTCTTTTTTGTATTTTTATTTATTGACCATTGAAAAATATCTATTACCTCAAATTGTCACCTTCGTGACCCCATTTTTTATTCGCGATTTAGTATTTTTGTATGAACATCGAAATGATTCAATGGTCATTTCAAATAAAACGAAATTGTTGATGTTACTGAATACCAGATGGCGCTACGTCCAACTCATCGACATTTCTTTACACATGCGTAGCTCATTCACTAACCATTCCTTTATCGAACTGAAATAGTTTATAAAATTATCTGATACGAAATATATATAAGAGTTTTTGAGGTATGTATGCTTTGTACACATATATGTTTCAACAAATCATATATATATATATATATATATATATATTCCTAGGTCAATAGCGTAGTCGGTTCGGAGAGAAAAAAACTTTCACTAAAACTTAGTGTATGTTTGAGTGAGTCCCTGAATTGTTTGGTTACACAATTGGAAACGGTGGGAGTCGCCGTAATCGGGTGATAAGATTTAAAGATTTTTTGAGTTTGGAAATACAATTGGAACCGGTAGGTAACCTAATCCATGCAGACGAAGTTGCGTGAATCAGTTAGTATTTTATACAATAAAAAGTATTACTCATAATTTATATAACATCGATTAATCAATTTCGAACTAACGTATACAAAACGTTGTTCAAAGCGGTTTAAATAAAATTTTATTTTTTTTCAAAAATTCTATCGACAGTTTTTATATCTTCCTCCTTTTTCAATAGTATTTTATTAAAATCACTTGGCAATAACATTAACAATCAACTTGAAAAATGTTGTTTACAATTTCTAAAATTTATTTTTACAATTGCGGTACACTAACCTTTGGGTAACGGCATAAGCTTTGCGTATACAAATTTAATGAAAGTTGGTCAAGCTATAGATTTTTGAGTTAAATCAGAACATCCAAATAGACAAGTGGAATCTTTAGTAAGTTCACATCTACGATGTGTCGCGTAGTAAAGAATGCGACTATGCGTATGAAATCGGGGAAGTCACTTCGAGCAAGAACTTTAATTAGATTAAATTACAAAATATCTTGATTACTGCTACACTGTTACTGTTTTATTTACATTGGGTATTGTTTTTATTAATCTTATGGAAATTTTAAAGAACAATCTCAAGCTTTGTTCGAATACGAATTTCCACATGCTTCCTTTGTGATATTTTTTTCCCTAATTGTTATACCTAATTGGAGAGCTAACAAAACGGTTATATTTTTGAAATAATGTACAAACTAGTTTTTATTTTTTTGGCATTATAATGGAAAAAATCTCAAAAAAAATATATATTGTTATAATATCGTTTTTCATCTCGTATTTCTAAATGTAGACCGATAATTGTTGTTTTAATACTGATTAAACCAGTGTTTAATCGTTGGTATAAATGAGAAGAAAAAATGAAACTTAAATTAATTATTTTTGTTTTAAATAAATTATTGATGTTGCATTGTTGACTTATTCTGAAAAAAAAAATGCTTTAAAACTTGATAAACTCATGAATAATTCACTTTTGCATAGTCCATATGGGTATTAAAATTATCCCAAGTAGTTATTCCTAGCACCTTCTAATGGCAATACGTCGAATTAACAATAACCCTGTATAAGATGACAAGAGATAGACAATTGTCTACACTCGGATGCCCATTTCTATAGTACGTCACCTCAAACCTAAATTTAATTTATTTATTCAATACCGCTTATTTTATATTTTCAAAATCAACATTTAATAAATATTTATCTATTACACATTAAATCGATTTCTCACCACTAAAATACCACTATCAACGTAATCTCCGACGACCGGAATTATTTCCATAGTTTTGGAAATTATAAAAACTTAGACCCTTTGCCTTTATAACAGAGGAAAATGATGTTGTGCTATTATAAAAAAAAAACATTCTTTTTTTCTCATAAGGTAAAATTTTTTTTATATTTGAACACTTGTTAATTATAATAACGTTTCATTCGATTTTTTTGCAACAACAACATATAAAAGATAAAATGTATAAATTGTTCTCTGTTTAATTAATAAATTTCTAACATTTTCTTAAAATATAATAATTTTTTGATCTAAATTACATGCATAAAGAAAAAAATAAAAATTCAGCAATTTCATGAAACATTTATTGGATTTTACTGTTTTTATATATATTTTACTATTTTCATATTATTATCAAAATTTATTTATATTAATTATATGTCATATTATCAAAAGAATTTAGCAAAGAATAGAATCTATTTATCTGTATGATTCTCCAATAAGAGTTATTTGAATTTAAAATTGCACGGAACTATTTCACAAAAAGATTTTCAAAAGATGTAAGATAAAATTATACTTACCAGAACTTACCTAATTAAATATGTTGTTTTCAGCCAGTCGAAAAAATTATAGAATTTTTTTAGGTAAAAATTGAGGAAATTCAAAACTTTGACAAGCTTAAAAGTAACTCTGAAAATCTTCTCTGAAAACAAAACAGTAAGTATGATTCTCCCGTCAAACTGTAAGTGTTTAGTTAAGAACCGTTGCTTTTGGTGAACCGAGAACTAATGCTGCACCAGCCCGCTATGATGCACCTATAACTCTGCATCAAACTCTATGACCGTTCTGAATATAGCTTTAAGTTCGACCTTGCACAAAGTACAGTCAAGAAATTAATTCAAAACACAGTTAATATATTGTTATAAGAATTTAAAATTGGGATTTGATAATCTTAACAATATAATAAGTCTTCAATTATTTATGACTCAAGTAGATATTTGGTTATTAATTGTTTTTTTCTCAATCTGACTACACTCCTGACCCAACAAGGTCTTGACAGCTTCACCGGACTACAAATATTATATTAAGTTAGAGGTATGTGCCAGTATAACAGGTCTGTCAAAAGATTTTGAATGTAATATTTGTGTGTAGATTTTGTGCAGTCTCGTTTACTCTTCCTCAGCGACTTTACGATAACCTGTTTCTTTGAATTGAACGGATATATAATAAATAGATCATTTGCCAAGGATTAAAAATAAATGTAATCCGATGAAGCTGTTAAGACTTTGCTAGGTCAATAGCGTAGTCAGATCGAGAAAAAAAAAACCACCTGGTGAGTGAGTGGGTGATAGCGTACTTCCATTAGCGATGTGCATGTTTGGATCATAGCTAACACGTGCAATGTTTATTATCATAAATGTAGTCCTCCTAACTTGTCTTAGTTATCCTCTTAGCAACTTATTTAGATATATAATAAGAAAACTAACGATATGATTAAGAGCGACTTGGGGTGTCTAATTAGTCTTTTATTAAAAATGGAGGCAAGCACATTTCACATGAAGCGGCCAACGAACGATGAGGTTCTAAAATTCGTTCACATTCAGCTTAATTTGACTTCTAGTAGATGTTCTTGTGAATACACATTTTTTTCTTGTAAATAACATTCATTTTTTGGAAATAGTTGTTCGAATTTTATTACAATAACATACAGCAGCGATTTATATAGAAAATTAGTTTCTCTTTTTAAAAACAAATATAAACTTGCAAAAAATCTGTTTTTTAATGTACAAAACTGAAAGTGAATTTTCAGAACGAAATTTTAGTAATTTGGACGATCTTTTTTTAATTCTCTTCTATGTTAAAATGTAGTTTCAAACACACATAAAATATGCTTAATAAAACTTTTAAAATGCAAAAAGCATTGGTTAAGAAGATATATCTATTAATGTTCACACACTGCACTGAGGTATTGCGCTTGCCTAATTAGGTATAAGTTAGGTAGGGGTTCCTTTAAAATCCTAAAAAAAATCCGGCTTTAATAGTTGAATTTTGCAACTTATACAATATTTGCTTTTATCTGTAGAGCATATTTTGTAGCATATCAAGTGTAGATATTATGAATGCTACTACAATAGTGTTGTAAATGAATTTCGTAGGGAGTTTTTGGTGGGATTTGGACATAGAAAAAAACAGACTAAAGAATACATAAGAACTATCCGTATAGACAACTTCAGAATTGGCAAGGGAAATTACTTGAAAATTAAGATAAAAAAGGTGGTTGCAAATTTTCGTAATGTTATATAGAAGATTCGCCGCATGGCATATGTTTATGTTAACTTGAACATAGAATAAAACTCACTAAAGAATATACAAGAACCACTTCGCCTGTCCTATTGGACGAATATTATTACTACTACTGAACTTTAGTAAATACGCATTGTTAGCAATAAAGATTTATCTGTAATAGGGCTTCGCCTTCCATAGAAACATGATTTTTTAAAGTAAATGGGTTTTCTAACAATAACTACTTATAATATAAGTAACGTAACAATAAACAGAAAAATAACAAAATGCCCTGAAAAAAAATGAAAATAGCAATAACATGCAACTGATAACAAGATTATTACGAATGCAACTGTACTGCAACTAGCACTCACACTAGCACGCATGTCAGTGTGAGTGCAATAGGGTTGGGAGATGCACACGCTCCGCCTTTCGCGTCCCACTGACATATAAATTTGTGTTCTGCGCATCTACTTCAGAGCGGTCATAAAGCATACCGCAGGATATAGGTCAAATTACTGAAAGGGGGTGTTGCAGGAAATGCTTTGCGCATAAGAGATGAACTTATCTGCGCAGGTTTGAACGAAGTCCGCGAAAATCATCAAAAATCATGGCTCCATTAATCGCGACTCATAATTGGTTTAATTGATCGGACTTGGCTAAGAATTGGGTTTAATACAAGCTGTCTACGTATAAGGTTTATCAAACTTTTGGAATAGAAAAGAAAGGGATCAAAGTTTTCATTCGGGTTATGAAGGATTTCGACTCTTTCGATTCATCAAACTTCTATAATATAATTTATTTCATTCTGTAGCGAGATGTGAAAACTAAAAAAAATAATGATTATGAATATAATTATATTATATAAGCTCTGTTTATTCCTTTATTTTCACTTTGTATGCAATTCAAATAAAAACATTGAAATCGGCTTAAAGCAGACGAAAAGTGGATGAAAATCAAATAGGCGGTATTTCATCGCCTTAGGAGCTGAAAACTTTATTCAAATTTAAAAGAAACCACATCTGAGTATAACCTATTTTAATAAAAAGAAAATAAAATCGGTTCCCAATTGAGGAAGATATCGATTCAATTACATTAAAAACAATATATACAGCCGATCATAGTAATCTCCTTTGGATCCATTCAAGCATATATATATATATATGTATATATACTTGAATTATATAAATGTGTATATATATATACTACTACTAGCGCTCGCATAGGAAGAGTCAACATCGATCTGATGATGCTCCGTGACGGAGCGAAACACGTTTAGCGTGGTGGTCAATCAATTCCAGGAAGGAGTGCAAAGTAACGTCCACTATAATTTTAATGATGGATTTCCGCAAAGTTACGCCTTCTTCAATCTAATACATAGTACTAAAGAACGGAGAATGACGAATGGGGAATCTGATATGTCAGGCACGTGATCTCATCCACTGGGCTACCATCGTGCTAGTAGCGACACCCTATAAACCACTCCTCTATAGATTATAAATTCCTTATATCTAGACTTTTTAACTGCTGACCATGAAACAATAAGGAAACTAGAACAAGACTAAAAAATACTTATATAAATGATTACGTAAGCATGGGAGGAGGAGAATGGGGGAAGAGCATTGCTTAGTTTTGCAAACGAGGGAAAGAGAGCGGTCAGAAATTGCAAAAATTTCGCTAAAGTAATATTTGAACGACCCCTTTTTTCCGTTAAAGGGAAAACAAAACGACAAAATTGAAGGGCTAAAAGTGAAAACTAGGCAAGTCACATTTACATAATTTTACAGGAGTGAAAATTTTAATTTTAATAGGAAATGTTATATACTATATGCATTTGGTACTGTTTGAAATAATAATCGTGTGATCAATGCAGCAATGGCTATTCACACTATTAAAGAAGTAATACAATAATAACAAAGATGTGACACAACACGTTTGAGAATTATTTTAGATAATCATATTATAAAATTAATATGTTTTGTGGTCATGAACTATAAAAAGCCAATTTGAATAAAAAATGCCTTTTTGTCATGCCAGTTCTTTTTGTCAAAAATGCCAGTTATTCTCCTTTACTCCTTTTTCGACAATTGCTTATTCACTATGCGCTAGAAATGTTCGACTTTTTGTCATCTATAAAAGGCCGAATTCACTTTGAACCGTATTGAGGTATATATTTGGTTTATACCAGAATACTGTGAAAAATTGTCTACCTGCCACTTAAAGTGTTGTCAGAATCGGTTCCGGTGTTTATCGAATTGTATCGAACAAAGGAAAAAACATTTGAATGACTGCTACATATGTTAAGAGCCTTAAGATTAAGAGTCTTGTAGGTGGTAGAGCCACGCGCAAGCTATAACTGGCTTTGCATTAATAGGTCGGCTTGGCCGGGGTAGTACCACCCTCTCACAGAAAACGGATGTGAAATAACAGTACTTGCATTGTTCCATTTCGTTCGATCAGTGAGAGAGCCGGATGCCTACCTCACCTCCTCCTCGCAATTTTTTGTTGAAAATATCAAAAAAATGCCTGAAAAAGTACTCTCCCAGAGTGTGAAAACATTATCATGTATAAAATACATGTACACTTTGATGTATATTTTATAATTTATTTTGTAGAAATTTCTTGATTTTTTTTGTTATTTTATTAAAGACTAAATTTACGCGGTAAATCACATTAAGATATTTGTAGGATATTTAATTTTCAAGAAAAAAGTATTGTAGACCAAATCTCTAAGATACAGTTACTAACGTTTAATAGGAAAAAAAAAACAACTACCGATTTCCTGATGTTTGAAATCACAGAAACCTACATTGTGGGCTGGCTTAGTAATTAAATCTGTAAATTCGCTCATGTAGAGATCTTTTTCCGTTACCAAAATATTTACATTGTGTTACGGACAAATTGGATTTCAATTTACTTTCTAACAACGTGTATTATATAGCAAGCAATTATATAGCATATATAGCAAGCCGACACGCATGGCCATAACCACGCTCGCCAGCGAGAGATCCTGTCCTACCGCCGCAGCCAACGTGCGTCGTTGCTCCTCTCACGCAGCACACTCCGATAGAGCTATCCGGTGCAGATACCAACCAAAGCACCCATGCCCGGTCAGCACTGCACCAGACGGAACGTCAGGGAGCCTCATCTCCTCTGGTACCATTCCGGCAGGACCAGGCGGACGGCGTCGATCGTGTATCGACCGTAACGTGCGTCCGCCTCCACATCTCCACCATCTCTTCCCTCTTTGCTCTCCCCCTTCCATCTATTTGTCTGGGGGCTAGAGGCTCCCCTAACCGTTTCTTAGCCGCCGTATATGTGTATAGGGTGGCAAGCACCTCCGCCTCTAGCTCCCAGGGAAGGGAGCCGGCCAGCACCATGGCCGCCGCTGAAGACACCGTTCGGTACCCTCGTATCACCCTCAACGCCACGGTACGTTGCGCAGCTCTCAACGCACGGATGTTAGTGGCATTGAGGGCGTCGACCCACAACGGTGCCCCGTAGGCGGCCATGGACCCGATGAACCCCATATAGAGGTGGCGGCAGACGGCAAACCCGTATTGGGGAGGAGTCATCCGAACGCCGCTGCCACCTTGACTATGCGTGGTCTCAGCCCCTTAAAATGGGTCTCAAACTGCCAGCGTCCGTCCAGGGTGAAACCCAGATACTTCATCTGGGTCCCCACCTTGACACGGACGCCTTCAACATAGATATGGGCCCCTGGAGGTGGTCCTCACCGAGGCCCATGAAACAATAGGGCCTCGGTCTTATTGAGGGCCACCTGGAGGCCCAGCCTTCTAATGCGCCCGACCACGAGAGTGACAGTTTCCGTGGCCAGACGCAACAGGCTAATAATTTCCCCCTCTCGGGTTACGACTAGGGTGTCATCTGCGTAGCAAATAAGGTGCGCTCCAGAAGGGAGCGCACCGCGGAGCACCTAGTCGTAGCCCATGTGCCACAGAAGTGGGCCCAAGGCCGACCCACACCCCGTGTGGTGACGGACCATCTGCCCTCTCCCATCCACGAAAGCGACCTCTCTCCCGTCCAGGTACGCCTCCAAAAGCCGCCGCAGGTACAGGGGTATTCCGAAAAATCGGAGCGCCTCCCGTATGATACCATACGGCAGACTATTGAAAGCATTGGCGATGTCCAAAGACACCGCCAATATTCTTTCGCCCTGAGAGGTCGCCTCCGTGGAGATCTGTTTTAGGAGGGTCAGGGCGTCCAACGCGGAACGCTCTGACCGGAAGCCGAACTGCGCGTCCGACAAGTTCCGCCCCACTTCCTCAAGATGCCAGACGACCCGGGAGGCAACGATCCTCTCGAGCGCCTTCCCAGTGTCGTCCAGCAACACGAGGGACCGGTACGCGGTAGGGATGTGAGTCTAATGAAAAAAATCGATTAATTAGGAATCGATTTTTCTTTTATTAAATAATAATCGATTTGTTAAAAATCGATTTTATTGAAAATAAATAATCGATTTTTGAAAAAATCGATTTTTATAATATTTAAAAATAGACATGCTTTCCATATTCCTATAATAAACCTAGAGATTTAAAATAACAATTTATCAGATTAAGAATCACATCAAATTATACGTATCAAAAATAACGAGTTCAAAACAAAATAAAAGTGAATGTTCCTTTAAACTTTCAAGGTAAAGAATATAGAAACTAAATACCATAGAAATTTTCAGTACTATTAAACATTATATCGTAATAAAAATGAAATGATAAACATCCTAACAAAATGACAACATTATTAATTCTAACTGTAAAATTCAAAACAATGAAGTTCTCTTTTAAATTTTCATATTAATCATAGTGTGACTGAGAAAATTAAAATTGAAGAATTTTTTTTATTGAATAATTTCAATAATAATTTATGGTTTTGTACACTTATCGGTGTCGAGTTTACCATAAGACATTTTTAGTAAACATGTTGTACTCGTATGACAGACCTTTTTAGTTTTATTGAAAGTTTTAATTTTACAGAGAGCGGTATTTGGCTGTCATTAGAACCACAACAATCATTATAAGATATAGTAACTCTTGTTACTTGTAAGGCAGTGGGATGTTTTCATTCTATGTTCTTTTTAAATTTGTAGTTTCACTACAAAATTTTTCATTCTATCGAACAGGAAATGCATATTACTGTGGTATTATTCTTTTTCGTTATAAAATACTTTCGCCAGCCGCTTTTAGGTGTTTTGCGGCTAGAAAACATTTTAAATTTTTACAAACATATTATCTCACTATGCTCACTCTTCAATTGTAAATAATAATGAACTTATTTTGAGTTTTTTTCATCCGTCGCATAGATGTTTATAAAAATCGATTAAAATGCGTAATTTATATAATCGATTTTCAAAAAATCGATTTATATGAAAATAAACATCGATAATAAAAAATCGATTATAATAAAATAAAAATCGATTTAATTAAAAATCGATTCTTTTTTAACATCCCTAGTACGCGGACGCACAGTCCGGAGGGCGGCCTTCCTTCCTTATCACGCAGAGCCGCTCCGTCTTCCAGGCTTTCGGGAAGTGCCCGACCGCAAGGCAGTGGTCAAACAGCTCCCGAAGCAATCCCCCAAGATGACCCAAAGCTATGGCTAGCACCCGACCCGGGACCCCGTCAGGGCCGTGTGCTTTGCGCCCGGTGGTGCGGAGACGCTCGATAGCCCTCCCCATCTTCTCCTCCGTAACCGGCGTGACCGGCGCCTCCTGTGCCACCTGAGCAAGAGGCATGGGAAGAGGGGCGAGTACCGGAGGGCCAGGGAATTACGTTTCCACGACCCTCTCAGCCACCTCCGGCTGGGGGATCTCCGTTGCTGGGGGCGCTTGGCCGCAGAATTTCTTTTGGGCCACCTTGTATGGGCGCGCCCACGGATCCCTCTCCAAATTCGCGACCTATCTGAGCTAACCTAAGCTAACTAACTATTCATACGGAGTTTTTCAAATGATCACACGAAGCTTGTAATATTATTAACTACGTGACAACGGCAGTAATAATCTGAAACATTGGTTGCCAAAAATAAAGTAAAAAAAAACTATTCATACATATATGAGTTGTTGAAATATATACGTGTACGAATCATACATACCTCAACAACTCGTATATGCATTTCGTATCGCATAATTTTCTAAAGTATTTCAGTTCGATGAGGAAAAAAAAACCCTTCCACTTTCATCTGTAAGCGTGTATGCGTGTACCTGTGTGGAGGTGATATATGTAATGTTGACGCAGTGATGTAAGATTTTGTGTCACTGTATCGTGCGAAATTTACCCCCAGACCACGAAGGCGTGATCTCTTAGAGTAGACTGTTAATTGATTTTAATGTATCGCCTTTGTTCTGGGCGTTTCTGGCTTATATGAAGTATTGTTACTCCCATAGGTAAAAAAAATAAATCCGATTGCGTCGAAATAAATTAGTAAGAAATCATTTATATCAGGAAAGACAAAAATTATAGAAATCACTATTGTTCGTTTACACTATCGACGCACGTATAACTTATATTGCTCGGATTTGTAGATGTCTTCCTTTATCTCTTGTCGTATTCGTACCTATACCCGAAATAGAACTATCTTAGGACGCTCGGTTGTTTGCTACGCATTAAACGGAGTGTGGAAATGTCTGGAAAACTGACATCATCCTGCAAGAGATTCGATAAGGCGTTAATCTGTGTGTTCCTATTTCCCACGCTTTAATGACTCATCCATTGTCTATTTGTAACACCATTAGTACATAATATTAGGCTACATACTTTATATTTTCTTCGTGACTTTTTATGAATGTATGTATAACTACACAGAAAACAAATATTTTAATATATATAGCTGTTTTCATAATTTCTACTCTAATAAGGACGATCGGCTAAATTAAAGTATAGTTTAATATGTATTCATATAGTACCATCTAGTGGCGAATAGCATAAACATCCATGAAAAAAAACTTGGGTGCTATAATTTATTCTTGGTCACCAGTCAAACAGTGTTATAATTACTGATCATTAACATCCTTCTCATTTTTCTATATAAAGATAATAAAACTTGGTCGTCAATTTTGGTAAATAAAACTTAATGATTTGATCAAAACTATCAAAAAATTTGTGTAATGGAAATAATCAATATAGAAGGAAATAGCTGTGATTTCTCTCTAGAACTATTCTTTATAACAAAAGAAAATGTCTTTAAAAATCAAGTTTGTCTTTTTATCAGAGTATAAAGAAGAAGGATGCGATTAGACTAGGTTTTCATGTATGTATATACAACAGTAAAATTCCTAGATCACATTCATCTTCTTATAATTATTCTATTTAAGTATGTATTGCGAGATATCTTTAATTAAATACGTGGATTACGTGTCAATAACAATATTTAATGAGTTTTGATTCTGACGCGGCCGGGAACGGTTGTGTCCGCGCTCGGAGCGATTTTTCGTGATTATTGTGATACAGTGTATACAGAGTGAAGTGTTCGGCTTTCACCTTGAAGTGCCGATCCGGCTGACGTGGCGCACACGTGCACCGCAGCCGCGTAACACCTGCGTTCTTTTTCCTGAAATTGAGTGAGACCCTTCCTTTGCATTTATTTATTGCTTTGTTTATTATATTATATTGGAACATTTATTTGTTTACTCATTAGATTATCTATTTATTTACGTAGTCCCTTATCCTTTTAGTCGTCATTTTTTATAACTTTATTTATTACAATTATTTATTTGTTCTATATCTATGCAAATTTTTTACCTTGCCTGTCTTGTTAACGTATTTCCTGTATTGCTTTCTTCTTCTGGTTAATTTTAAACAGCTCTCTTGATCTGCACCCGGGATAGACCCGTAATTAACCCGTTCGGCGTGCCTTCCTGCCCTTAAGGCAGGGAGGTTGTTTCGCGCCCCCCCCCCCCCTCCTCTCAGTCCGCCGCGATGGACTCGGAAGCAAATAGGTTCCGGCTCTTCCTCGTCGCGAGCGGTTACAACGAGGAAGATGTTATCGCTCTCTATTTTAGATTCACGTCGCAGCTCTCCGAGGGCCCTCGATTTATCACGAATTTACCGACCATGAACTCATTCAGTACTCTCTCGCTGCAGTCTCCTCTAGACGCGCGCGACAAAGGCCTATTAGAGGCCCCGATTTCTAGCTCCAGCTCGGAGACCGGCTCCGAGATGAAGCTAGGCGTGACGGCGTCCGCCGAGGCGACCGCGACCGAGTCCGCGTCCGCGATTCCCGCGCCTTCTGCGCAGTTAGACAACGACGGTTATACGACCGTCTCTTACAGTAAGCGTCGTCCGGCCAGCCCGACGGAATCGGGTTCCATAGGCTCAGTTAAAATCGCCAACATAGGTGGCGCTCGTGTGCCGGCAACCCCGACTATACCGTGTAGTAAACCGCGGACGAAAGGACCTAGCTCCGTCCCGCTCACTCCGGGTTCCGCAGTTAGGAAGCCGCGCCCCCCGCCTCTAGTTACGATACAAGATAAGTCACAATGGACCGCGATTTCCAATAGATTAAAGACCCTTAAGGTCAATTATACGAATGCCCTTAGTACTCCGGATTCGTATCAAATGTCCCACGTCAGATGACTATCGCGCTCTGATTAGATTCCTTACGGAATCGAAACTCGCGTATTTCACGTACACTCTAGAGGAGGAGCGCCTCCTCCGTGTCGTGCTTCGCCGTGTCCCGGACGAAATCTCGGTCGAGGACATTACCTTCTCCCCTAAGGAGAAGAACTTCCCCGTGCGTGAGGTATATCATATGTACCTCCCACGCACCCGCGCTCCCTACAAAATGGTGCTTGTTCTCCTCGTCCGGTCGCAGGAGGGCAAGGCCATTTTTTCGCTCACATCTGTGTGCGACCTCAACGGCGTCACCGTTGAGCCCCCACGCAAGACCCATATTCTGTCGAAGTGTCATAACTGCCATTGTTATGGGCACTCAGCAAAGAATTGCCATCTTCGCCCCAGGTGCGTGAAGTGCCTAGGAGACCACGCCACGAAGGAGTGCGCGCGAACTCCTGGCACTCCCAATCCTCCCAGCTGTGTGCTTTACGGTAACGCGGGTCACCCCGCGAATTCTCGCTGCTGTCCCTGCGCGTCGCGCACACAGCGTACCCGTAAGGCGAGGCAGGCGCCTAGCACGCCTGTAGCCGCCGCCCGCTCTCCGCCTCCACCTCTCATGTCCGTGGAGGCCTTCCCGGGCCTGCGGGGCGCCTCCCGCGCCCCGGTAGCGCCCGCGCCCACGACCTCACCGCACTCGCGCGGCTCAATCCGGGCGGGCCCCTATGGCCCCCTGGGCCTCCGGATCTCAGTCTCAGGCTTCTTCTAAGCCTCAGGCGCCGCCGCCACTGGCGGCTTATGCTTCCTCATCCTCTCTCTCCAGTAAGGTTGACTGGATGAAACATCTACTCCGCGAGCACGATATGAAGGATGTCCTCGCCTTCCACGCCATAGTAGAGCTCGAGGAGGAGCTAGGTCTTCTCACCGCACTGGCGCGCTTCCCAGCTATCGGAGCCACTATTCAGCGCCTCGCCCAGTCACCCTCTTCTAAATAAGTTTTATAATTCACTTACTTTTTATAAAGTAAAACCACGCGGTCTATGTCTCTCGTTTTTCAATGCGAGATCCCTTCGGACACAGCGCGATCTAGTAGCTGACTTTTTGTGCGATAGATAGATTGACGTTTTCCTCATCCAGGAAACGATGTTAAAACCGAGTATGCGTAATCCGAGAATCGCGAATTACTGTATAGTCAGGAACGACCGTGTCACCCGCGGGGGTGGCACGTTAATCTATTTTAGGCGTTCGTTGTACTGCATGCCGTTAGATCCGCCCGCGCTAACCAATATGGAAGTATCAGTGTGTAAATTAGGTATGACCGGTCACTCGAATATTATTTTAGTTTCCGCGTATTTGCTACCGAACAAAGAATTGCTAAGATCCGATTTGCAGGCGCTACTTAATTTAGGAGATTCAGTTATTATAGCGGGGGACCTCAATAGCGGGAACGTTATCTGGAATAGTCCGTGTACCTCTCGTAACGGGAGGATACTCGGCGAACTAGATAGGGTTCTCGCGTTTAACGTCATAGCCCCTTCGGAACCCACGCACTATAAAGATCATTGCTGACTTTCTGGGGGTTAATTTCGCTCCCTCACACCCGATTAGGCCTCCCACGGCAGCGGCTCAAGCCTAGGTTCGATCCCTCGGGAGGGAGCCCTTGAGTGCGTTGCTTGCGCGATACGGTGACACACAAATATACATCACTGCTACAACACTACACGATCACCCCCACACACGTGCACTCCTACACGCTTACACATGAAAGTGGAAGGGTTTACTTTTTTTTCCCTTATCGAACTGAAAAACTCTCAATTTTCCGATAATAAATATATGAAGGAGTTGTTGAGGCGTGTATGCTTGGTACACATGTATGTTTCAACAACTCATACATATATGAATAGTTAGCTAGGTTAGTTAAGATAGGTCGCGATTTTGCATGCAACAGGCAACATTCAAGCCGAGGTGTGCCGTGCACCCTTGAGCTGGTTGCCAAAATAAAATCGGCTGAGTGCCTTAAGCACTCGCCTTAGTAGTAAAAAAAAACAATATTTAATTTTATTTGTCTTTAAGGAACAGCGGTGTGCAGTATTTATAGTCTATGACGATATTGAAATATTCGAACGTAAGGAGTCTATAGATTTCTATAAGGATTCTTTCTGTAATTTGACCAAAAAATTAAGATAAAATATAAGAATTTATAATTTATTCCTTTGAAATTTTTACCTGCAGACCTTGAAAGTTTATTATTTAGAGGGAAATCTCTTTAAATTGGCAACTACAGATACCACAGATATTATAAAGGTATTGATGTAATCGTCCGTTGTCACATGCTCATTTTTTATTGCTCTGTAAACAGTTATTGTACACAAGTACAACAAATTATAAGTAATAACTTGTTTTAAAAGTAATAACTTTTAAAAGAACGCATAAATAATAAAAAAATGTCTAAAAATATATGTAGCCACGAGTTATAATAATAAAATGTCTCCGATTAGGGATGTGTCATTGTGTTTTTAATAGCATTGATAACGCTATTGCTATAATAACTATTTTCCTTATTCTATGTATTTGTTTTCCTTGTAATAATAATAGATCAACAATCTGATAACAAATCACGCAACTGTTTGCATTTTGTCACTTCAACAGATAAATCTTATTATCTGACTCATGGCATTCAAATATTGTACAACAATAAACGTGTATGATCATTTACTAAGCTGGGGAAGCGTAACTAACAACCTGACAGCTTTAATAAATGTTATAAATGAAAGAATAAAAATTTAACTCCGAACGTGTAGATTATTAATCTCCATAATATATATAACAAACTATTATATATTATCATTCATTTAGAGAATGAACATGAGTATTTCGGAGGATACATAACTCGTAAAGTTAAAAAAAGACAATAAAATGGAATCATTAAATTAGATGATAAATTAGGTAGAAAAGTACATATAATTATCAATTTGTCGTATTTCATGTGGTTTGTCGAAACAATTAATAAAAATCATATCGTATTTAGTCTTGGTGTACCATGAGTCACTTTATGCACACTATTTTTTTTTTAACTGACTACGCTATTGACCCAGCATGTTCTTAACAGCTTCGCCAGACTACTATATATACACAAAATGCTTGCGAACTTGAAGCGAATATTTCTCGTGTATTGTTGTATATAACTTAAAACTTTAAGATAACGATGACATATATGGAATGAAACCACAGGTGTTCACTTTATTTCGTACTCATAGTGTTTAACTCCTAATAATTGCTTGGCAAAGAAACATTTCAAAAAAGGAAACGAGTCTTTTTGACTAAGAACCAAGCGTTTAAATTGCCGGAGGCAACTTGCAACAAGGATTTTATATACACATTTCTATTCATCTTTGATACATATTATTATTTTCTATCAGTCTTTTTGTTTATATTATATGGAATTATGTAAAATTATTATTGCAATACGTTTTCAAAAACTCTGAAAAGGATTACAATAATAATTATTGTAGTTATTATTAGCAGTTTTGCACAACTTACTTATTTCGAACTTTTTTATTTCTAGTAGTTAATTAGTTTGCGAACACGATGCATTCTTATTTCTGTATCGCATGTTTACACTTAAAAACCTTTATTATTTTTCATGTAATAAGTTTTATAAAAAAAAAACTCTTTAAAACAAATATTGTAGGCAAGCTTGATAATCGTATATCGTAATTTATAAGCTTAAGACATCGCATAAGTGTAAAATATAGAAAGATAAAAATTGATATCCGCTAATCTAACTATACTGCATTGTATTTAAAAAGTGCTTACAAAAATAAAACTCTACACTGTTATTTCACAATCATAGGTGATAGGTTCTTTTATCATTGTTAACAGTAAGTTCTATAAAATTGATCAGGCATAAAATAAAAAAAAAGCATTAACAAATATACACACAACTTTTTCAAATTAGAATATACATATTTAGTTATTCTTGTGATATCTAACTTTTATGTATTTTAATTACCGACTGTATGATAGATTTACATCCATTTCATATGTTTTATTTTATAACATTTCAAATATGTAAAGAATGTACAAGATAGTAAGAAAAGATAGAAAGAAAGATGGTAAGAATGCGTTGTACCGCACCTTATTTTCATCCATAGAAACGAGATATTGCCCGTTTCTGAAAATAGATAATTATTGAAGAATACACAAATAACTTCTCAGTAATTATATAGTTCTTAACTATCTATATGTTATAACGCTCACCCCTATTGTCAGGAAAAGTGCCAGTACCAGCATAGATAAGAATAGTATCTATAGGTACTGGAGAACAGTGTGGTTGTCGCTATGGTTGTATTAATTTTAGATTTTATTATTAAATTCTGTGTTTTCATATGAACGTGCCTCGTGTATAACAAATATATATATAGAATAAATATAAATGAACTGATACGCTTCAGAAATAAATTACTCGGTGATGTTTAATACATAAATCTAATAAATTATCAGTAAGTGACAATTTAATATTTTAATTCCTTTAGGTGCCAATCTTATTTGAAATATTTCGTTTTGTTCTAACCTACATTAATTATATGTAGATATTGTGATTTATATTTTCTTAGTGCGCAACCAAGAAGTCTTGCGCTTTCTTTCAAGTATGCAACCGGTATTGATCGGTTCAAGTTTGGGCGATAGTTTGAAAAGCGCAACGTTTTACTGGTGCGCAGAGTTGTATGTTGGATTTTAAAATGTGATAGTAGTAGATTTCAATAAGGATTTTAATTCTGTGGAACTAATAAGGTAACAAATTTATATTTTATACCAATTAAATGTGTCCTTAAGAAAAATAAATCGTTACAGTTTCACATACATATTTTGCTAGAGCTGGGTGGAGTTTTGTAGCGAAAATCACTGACTGCTGCATCGACCGGCACACGTTATTTTTTTTTAGTAAGTCTAACCTAACCAGAATAAAAGTGCAAACAATGTTTTGAGGGACTGCATTTGAAATTTGCATCTTGATATAAAAGTTGTAAAGGGTGGGAGCAGCATGAATAAGGGGTGATTTTTCTACCCTGCGGAAAGTCGTAGTTACTGAGATATTCATGATCAAAGTTTTGACGTTATGAATCACCTCTGAACAATCTTTGATAATTCTGTATATTACTAACTTAACTTTTAAGAAAAAATCAAACAATTTCATCTCGGTTTGTTTAGATTAGATTTGCAGAAAAAGACAGAGCGAGCTGGCTGCTGCAGCGATCGGTGAGCCAGTCTTGAAAACCAGACACTTTATTTCTACAGTTATACCTTTGTAGGTTATGTGAAATTTAAATATATTTTTTTCACAATGTTTGAATAATAATGTCAAAGGCATTGTAAAACAATCTATGTCGACACAATTTTATACATTAATATCCACAATAGATGTTAAGTTAATTTTCAAGATTTACTCAAGATTATTAAGCAAATAAAATAAATTACTTTACATTACTCTTGAGCTTATTCTTTATAAATGGATAAATATTGTGTACTTATGAGCTCGTTCTAAAATCCGACTTGATGACGCTTTGATTGTTTTAGTAATTTTATAAAGGTATAGTTCATAGATAATATTGTTTGATCTTAGATCATTCTTATTTTTTGTTTGCTCATTAGTCACATCTACTAAAATGACTCAAAGCTTCCTAACAAGCGTCAATGAGAGTAGTATATGCGTTACATATTGTAGTGTTGATATTAATTCAGGTAATATTATTAATTTTATCTGCACTATCTATACTAATATTATAAAAAGGTAAAGTTTGTGAGATTGTAGGGGCCAATATCTGGATCTACTAAACCAATTTTGAAAACTCCTTTTCCAATAGAAAGCTATGTTATATGTGAGTATCATAGGCCATATATTAACCCGAAAATTGAAAAGACTTTTTTCTGATAGTCAGATTTGGAAAGTAAGTTGGAGAAGAAATGGTAGAATTAAAACATTTCTTACGAATGCTGCCTTAATGATGAGAGATATAAGATTAAGTTTTAAAGAAAATTTGTAGCACTTGATAATGCATACGAAAAAGTCAGTGACAGTATATGTGTAACTCTTATATTTAAGTCATAAAAAGTAGTATTTTATATGTAAATAAAAAATAAAATTGTTATGTTCATTGGTCATATTATCAATAACAATTGTGAACTGAAGCATACTCATAATTTCAACATAAGTAGTAAGTTCGGTGAAGCTGTTAAGACCTTGCTAGGTCAATAAAATAGTCAGTTCGAGAAAAAAAAAACTTTATGGGTCATGTAGTAATCCTATAAGTTTCAAGAAAGAGCAAACACATTTTTTGGAACAACACTGAATAGTTTGTATGTATATTTGCCCTATTATCAGTAACAACCAGTCTGGTTTGAAAACATTTCTAAGTACATAAAATGTTCATGTATATATGTTTGTTCATAATTCTCCTTGTTCTAAACAGTTGGATTAATTTTTAACCACCAGTTTGTTATTATAAGGTCACTTGAATGATTATTGGATATACTAGGATCTGACAGCTTTCACTCTTACTTCTTTGTTTTATATTTTATTTTTGTGGTTTAACTTATAAACCTGAGTTATTAGCCTCCTAGCATGAAGCATTTACATGCTTCCATCTACCTATAATGTGCACTGGTATATTGTGAATATTTTATCATGTTGTTATTAGTAAATATTTAGTCATTCTTAACAACTAAATAATGCTTTCAGTTTGTGTATTACATTTTAATTAAAACTATTTAAAGGGATTGACAATACATTAAACTTAATAAATTAATTATTTTTGTGTTTAGATATAGAAAATTATAACATAGTTAGAAATGGTATAACAAGATATAGGGCTATAAAAGGTATAAATACTTAGATGACAATGAACAGAAAAGAGTCGAGAATTATAACCTCTTTTGAGTAATTTGTTAATAATTAACTTACTTGAGCTTCATTATTCTCAAGCTCTTGGATTCTTTTAAGTATTCAAATGGCTGAATCGACTCATCATTATAATCATCCTGTAAGAGACCCACTGCAGGGCCATAAGCCTCTTCTTGAAGGAAAATATGGGCATAATTAACCTATGACCTATTTGCAAATTTGTAATTCTGGAAAATCCAAAATTCTATGTTTTACACATATACTACAAGAATATGTCTGATGTTTGGGTTTCCTCACAATGTTTTCCTTTACCGTCAGCCAGTAGAGCTACCAATTTAAATTAGTCAATGTATTAAAATTCCGAAAAATTTGTTGATACATAATGGGGTTCGAACTTGCACATATCGCTAATTATATTTCACTGCTCAAATCTCTAAGCCACCATGACTTTTTTTAGACTATTATGGGACAAATTATTGTATTGTTTTTAGTTTGGCATCATGGAAGGCGACATTCTTGAAGGTATTGCAAACGCTCTCAGCACTATCACGATCCTGTCGTGTTTATTTTTGAAAGTACCTCAGATACTCTATATAAAGGAGAAGCAGTCCGCTGAAGGGATATACATTCAAGCTATGTTCATGGAAGTCCTTGGGTTTGTAAATATAATGAAAAAAATATGGATATAATTAGACTTGATTTTGAGATAGTGTTAGATAATTTAGTTTGCATTTGCACTCTTAGTTAATAATTATTTCATATTGTTATCAACAGAAGAAAGGAATTGAATAATCTCTTTAAAAAAATCTTAAAATTCTTATAAACTGTGATTAAGCTAAACTATCTTGAAGTTATTGGTATTTGACTTATGTTTTGTTTCTTATTTATTTATTTACAGTAAATTGAATTATCAACAATATTTCATTTTATGTAATACTAGCTGTGCCTGTGACTACATCGCATGGGATTAAAATGTTAAATTTCTATTTTTTTTTGTATGTATATTATATACAGAAGTTAAATTGGTGAATATAACCTTCATTCTTCTTCTAGGTTCTCCATAATGAGTCTGTATAATTATACTAACAAATATGGAATCATGACATACATGGAATATCCGATAATACTCCTACAGGTCTATGTAATGTTTTATTATGTTTTGAAATACAAGAATATGTTGAATCTCCCCATTGTGCCCATGTTGACTGCTGTGTATTTTGCTACTGTCGCTGGATTCATTCTAAATTTATTCCCGAAGCAAGTACTCTCTTATTTGGTGGTAAGTTAACAATTGTTAAAAAAATATTAATACTTATAACTTTTTGCTGAAAATATGTTAAAAGTTGTTTGAATTACATGCATCATAATTAACTCTATGTATATACATACTATTTTCATTGTTGTGGTGATGTAATAGAATATATTTTACATTGTTCATAGTTAGTGAACTATTGTTCTATACAATATTTTTTCCACCCTCGGCGTGGAGCCCTGGAGTACGTTGCTCACGCGATACAATGACACAAAACCTTACGTCACTGCTAAAACATCACCTATACACACGTGCACGCCTACACGCTTACTCTTTTTCAGAGAAAAAAACGAGAAAGAGTTCTACCGTTATTTTTCCGTATCCTATCCTATGCTATATATAATAGTCTAGAGGATTTTTTCCGACGCAAAATACATATAGGAGTTGTTGAGGCACGCATGCTTGGTACACATGCATGTTTCAATAACTCATATACGTATATATAGATAGCTTAGGTTAGCTCAGATAGATCGCGATTTTTGCACAAAACAGGCGACAGCCCAAGCCGAGGTGTGCCGTGCACCCTTGAGTTAGTCGCCCAAACATCCCAAATTGGCTGAGTGCCTTCAGCGCTCGCCTCAATAGTTCGGTGAATATGTAAAGACATTTACAGGTCAACAGCGTTTTCATTTCAAAAAAATTTTTTTTTTAATCTTTCTTGGTATGAAAATAAACATGTATTAACAAATATTTTTAAATAGTTAACACACAAAGTTTTTGCCTTTGAATAACCCTGCCCATTATATAGAAATAAATTAATTATTATTTTTTATATTTGGATAAAATACCTATTCTTTAGACTGTATTTATTCATTACAATGAAAAGTACGATACATTTCTATTTGCCAGAAGTACTGGCATATATTTGTTTTCGTTAATTCATTCAACAATATATCATGTGTAAATTCTCAATGGTTTTTTGATATATATTAAACATAAAATTATGGAATCTTGTGAGCAAAGTATATTTTTACTTCTTCATCTATAGACATAAAATATATTGTTTAAGATAAACAATACAGATGACGTAGCAGGCATCAGCTAGCTTGTGAATATTTTCATATATCTGAATAACAAGATGACTCAGTTTCTGATTACACATACATATGTTTTTTTTTATTATCTTGTTTACAGGTGTGTCAAGTAACCTCTGTCTATTATTTTAATGTACAATGTATGAATATTGTTTTTCAGCCATTCTGTACACCCCTGAGTGGTTTTGCTAAAGTGACTTATATATACGGTATCGTACGAACAGCAAACGCAGACGCGGTCTCCCTTACTACGTGGGTAATTTCCGTGCTAACCAACCTTGGTGAGTTTCAATCTATGAGGGGAAGTTAGTAAAGTGCAAAGCGTAATTGATTATGGAGGGCAGTATCAAGGTCTTGAAACCGTTCAGAATAGATATACGACACTCGTTTTTCGTATATTATTCTTTATTTATTGTTTTTACAAATAGTAAAGAAAAATATCAACATATTTGAATATTAAAAAGCGACTGTTTAAATTGAATTCCTAGTTTTTGGTAAATTTAAATGTTTAACTACGAAATTGATTATTACGTATTTTACCTGCTTCAAAGAATACAATTTAGGAGTAATTGCGCAGATATAACCGTATGATGTGAAATATATTATTATAGAAAAACCATCTTATATAAGCCATGATAGCAAGTTTCGATATCGCGTTTATTAACGTAGATAGAAAACATTGTGATGAAATTGTAGCAGAGCGTTAGTACTTTTGCTAAGTCCACCACCTACTAGCTGCCACCCTCGGGTTAAATATCTGTCGCTAAGCATCTATTTTTGTGTTCCGCCACAAATACTTGAGAGTCAGTCTCTACTAGGATTAGCGTATTTATTATCTTAGGTCACGCTATCATCTAACTTCAGATGAAAAAAAAAATCAGTAAATTATGTATCAGTATTCTTCATTATATTTTAGAATTTGTTATCTTTGCCATAGTTTGTTTTTATAGATGAATTATTTTCCACTTTTCATTTGTTCTTGTTATATATACTTTTTTTTTAAATGTTTATCAGTATATAATCTTACATTTAATATTTCAATATTATTAATTAAGTTGTATTGATGTGATAAAGCGTTATAAATTTACAGTCTAGTATGCCCTTTAATCTTATTATATTATTCATCGGACTGTTGAAAAAAATTGAGCCGTCACGAGACGCTTGGCAGATACGAAACATCGAAATTGTTCGAACTGAACGAATCTCAAACTCTAATTCTCAAATACCACTATATATTCGAGCTCAGTGCAGCAAGAGAGATTGTGCATAATCACTTGCGCATGGCATCGCGTCGCTAGGTCGCACACACTCGCCACGCCAACAAACAGTCTTACCCGCACCTATAGACGTTTCATATTAATAAATAGGATTATGGTCAAATGTTAGGACCTACAATGTATAAAAATATGTATTAATTGCAGCTCGTGTGTTCACCGTATACGTGGACTCTGCTGATGGTAAACTGATAGCGAACTTTATTATATCGACCCTGTTGAGTTGCGGAGTACTCTTCACCGCTCTATATTATCAAATGAATTCGTGCTACGAGTCGCCCCGTTATCGCAGGAAGCCTTCTGCGGGGCACATTCATGCTCGTCGCCATACCCATAATTTTTAAAACGTTGGAACTCAATCATAAGTTGAATAACACTGGTACGTAAAGAATTTATATAAGTTTACTTTGACGTGATATATCGTGTTGTTGAAGATAACGTCGGTTTAAAATGCGCTCGCGATCAGATTTGTTATAACGCCACCTAAACGCACGTTACTCGTACTAAATTGTAACCTATAAACGATTTAAATGTTTGATATTTTCGATATTATTGAACAATTTCTTTTAACTACATTTCAAATTTCGTTGTTTTTCTTTTATCGATTCAGAAAAGGATTTGATACTACAAATTTTTTGAATTGTTGCTAAAAACACTAGTTTCACTTTGAAACTAAAATATCAGTTTGAAATATCTTTATTAATATAAGTTAATAAGTTTTTTTATTATTATTAGAATGCATGATGCAGACGTAACACTCATTGATGGCTACAATCATGAACTGGCAACTCGGAAGCAAGACCGTTATCACCAGAGCTGATATGAAGAGCTTGTTCGCATATGTAATAGGCGGACATTATTATTATTAAATGAATATTAGTAATTTTAAAACTATTTGATATACTTACGTATGGTACTCGTTTCAATAAATGTAATCCAGTAAAAAGATTTATGCACGTACTTTCTCTAAATGTTAGATGAAATTTAGTATTTATTAGTACTAAATATTGTAGTAACGCAAGGGGCGTTTAATAGAAAGCGAGAATGTCGGGGAAAACTTTACGTAAATTAAGAAACTAAATATTAACTGGCTAAAAACTAGTGGATTACTTACATTAGACAAAAAAAAAAAATTATGTGTATTTTAATAGAAATCTCATTATTACTCTCTTTGTACAGTGTCAGTAACAATGGAAGAATAAACTTGCTTATTAAATTATAGTATATTGTTTATTAAATAATTATTGTAGAAAACTCTGCAATATCATTACAGAACTCATTAGAAATAAATAAAAAAGTGAAATCCGTGAAAAATGACATGGCAAGTCGTCTATTTATATTGAACTGAATATTTGGCTATTAAATTTGAAACGTTTACTTGTTACATTTAACATTAACAACATTGCCTACAGAGGTAGATGACATAATGGAAGAAAAAAATCCACATCAGCTAGGAATTAATTAATCAAAAGTCCAACATTACAATTGCCTTCCGTCCGTAGTAACAAAATTCTCCGTGTACACTTGACTCTTTCTGTAGTCATTTCCATTTAGACTTATTTTACAGTTGTTTGGGATGGGTATTTTAAACAGAAAAGTATATTACTATGTGACTATTTCTAAATTTCTAATAAAATACATGTCTAACATACTCATTCTCCTTTAAAATTGAACGCCCCTGAAATATAGTTACTATTGACTCTACCCATATGGATATATCATCCAAATTCAAGATTTCTCCTTTTAAATGTGTATTTCATGTAATTGTATGTCTAGAGATATTCTTAGCAACTTACTGTGATCTATCTACAGATTTTAGCCTCTAGGAGTGTGCACCTATTTTAATTCTTTATCCTGGTGAAAGTATGAAAAACTAAGAGATTTTTTTCTTTTTAAATTATTAAACCTTTATTTAATTCTCCCAGTAAATATGATCTTAAAGTATTTTATTGAGAATTTAGCATTAATCCAGTGACCGGGTTATTTGAATTTAATTAATTTTACAATACAAGTGATATATATATTACAAAATTTTAATTATTAAGACAATTGTCTAAAAATGACACGTTATTGAATAACTGTTAATATGAAGTCTATAAAAATATATTTATATAACAGCCGTCCGGTCACAGTTTCGTGTTTCACTCTGGAATAATGTCGTAGCGTTCGTTAATACAAAAATAATAAAAAAATGGAAAAAGACAAGAATATGGAAAAAATTAGATTATTTTACGGAACAGGAGGTGTCGACCTTTTTCTACGATTATATTTTTTTATTTTATTTTGAAGACATTATTGTTGTATTTGTAATAATTAATAATACTCTAGTAACATTTTACGATTCACTTCTCGCACAAAATTTGATTATTACTTAGACTTGTATGTGTAAAGTTAGGAACTACGTATATTTAACCTAAAAAATTCTTGTGTAGCATACCCCATGGATATTACACTTCAATCTGATATTTTCCATTAGAAGTTAGTAATATAATATTCAAATAATTGATGGCTAACTAATTTTAATGTTTACCAGAGAGAAATATGCAATTTTTAGATATCAACTCGTCTGATTAGTAAGTACATATTATATTAGTCACCTTAATTCCTTGTAGTTAACGGCTTCTAATCTGTTAACATGGGTTGAATACTGAATAATTTAATGATTTTTAATGGTTCTCATATTTTGAAAGAGGTTCAGTTGTGGTCTTAAATATTCAGGGTAAAAGCCTATCGAAAGTGATCAGTATTATTTATAAAAACCGAATCTTAAATTAGTATATCTTTATTGGTATATTACTCTGATACCTTTATATTTTATGAGGTTTCAATAAGTTTGAAGTGACAAAAACCTAAAGGGCACTTATGACCGTTTTCAACTTAAACTAGCTTATTTCTCTTGTTATAATTTTTGTTTGTTACTAATAATATACGGGATGTTTGTTATTGATCATATCATTAGTACTTTTATAATGTTATGTTCGTATTCATATTTATTTTAAATTTTAATGTTAGTTCTTTCGACTCTACGCTTTTATTATAATATTATAGAAATGTATGAGTATTTTGACTAAGTATTTCATTCTGCTAGTATATATTTTTGTAACTTAATTTATTGTTGACAAATATTTCAAAAGGTTTCTAAAACCCTAATTACGCCCAGACTCCAAGTTTAGTAAATATTATATTGTGATGGAATTTGAAACCCTATTTAAGTAATACGATTATTATTGTTACTATTTATATTTTGTGCCATTTATTTTGAATTAAATTTTAACGTAAAAATTGATTTAGTGCCAAATGATATCTGAGTATTTATTAAATTATTTTAAAGTCTCCTGATACTAATAAATTATTTCAACATTATGTACCTTCTTTTATTTCATATTTACTTCAGCTTAATTTGATGTCAGAATAAAATCATTTATTTGATATTGAATAGGTAATAAATTAGGGTAATGAATTAATTAAAATATTTAATTGTTGTCTCGCTTGTCTGGGCGATACATATATTTACAATGTATCGTATTCAATGACATAAATAATTGCAATAAAATCTATGCAATTTCGTTAATGAGGTAAACGTTCAAACAAAAACTGAAATATCTTCTAAAACATAGTTAATATTTATTCATCGTCATAATTTTTTAATTGCTGAAATTTTTGTAACACGTTCCTTGCGGGTGACTGGTTGACATATGGTGACGATTTTATTGTCGGCAGAGAAGAACCGACCTTTTGAGATCCTGAACTGCAGCCAATTTTATTCTCCCTAGGGGAACGTAAATGTTTACTCATAACAAGTTTTGAGCAAAGAACTCTTGGTGACGTTAATTCAAAAGACGAAGAAGATGAAATCTTGTTGCGTGGTGATGTGATCGATCCGTGACGTGGCGAGCTAATGTAATTAGGTTCGTATCTAAATGTGGAATGTATTGCTTCATCACACGACTTTTTTACTTCCGGTAAAGCTGGCAGATTTTCCAGTTCACTGTTTAACAGATCTTGGTTCGTCACCAAATCTTCTTCTATTAAGCCTTGGGGTTCTTGGGCAGCGAAGCTGGAGCGACTGGCTAATTTACAACCTCTCTTTCTTGCTTTAGCTTTTGCAATTTCTGCTGGTTGCTTATTATTTGTCGAACTAATATTTTGATCTATATATTTACAAATTGCTTCTGCTTCCTCTAAAGGTGATAAGTGGGCATCACGAAAAAATCCATGTCCTTCACGGAGGTCATGAATACCTTCAATAAATAACCAGACCAGAGTACAGATGACTAAGGCAAGTGTGGTCATGGCTGCAATCGATGTGATCATATCGGGTCCAGACAGTTTGTACTGAATTTTTCCAAGTACACCATACGTTATTATATTACGTGTATATCCGTTAGTGTAAGCTCGACAAGTGTAAAACCCTCTCAAATCGTTATTAGCTGTAGCGACTAACTTCAGCAACCTTCCGTCATCAACAGATCGGATATTCTTCTCCTTCAGTTCCTCGCTTAAACTAGTGTCCAAAAATAACCAGAAGGCTTTGTGAACAGATCGAATACTTCTAGTATGAAGGCATGTCAAATTTAGATTGTTGGACCTTCCCCAGAATGTTTCATGATAAGAACCTGAAATGCTCGCAGTTCTTGAAGACAGTTGAATCGTATCATCTTTAGAGCGTTCAACGTTGAACTTATGCAGATCTTGGAGTATGCCGTTGATTCTAAGTGTAGCAATTATGCCCGAAAAAGGCAAAAAGTCTTCAGTAATAGTTTTTTTTATTTCCATCGGTACTCCTCCAATGAAATATTCATCTCTACATAGTGTAATATATATTGGTTTACTCCAATCTTTGTGTAAAACGTGGGGTTGTGTAAATGATTCTAAGCCTTTATTAGCGTGTTTGCCTGGCTCATGATAGTAAATATTTTTGTAAGAATAATCGGGTTCAAATAAAACATGTAAGCGTTCATTGGAATTTATGATGGCTTCTAAACCATTTGTATTACGTTGTTTTACGATAGTTATGTCCAACCATCGATCAGGTAGATATTCAACAGAAGTAGTACTTTCAGAATGAAAATTTCTACATTTTAATTTCAATATTAATCTCATATTTTGGAAAAACAATAGTAACCAATCTTCGTTGTTATTTTTTGAAAAAAGGAGGGTACCCGATTGTCTACTTGATTTTAACGTGAGTTCAATACGCCATTCGTCCTGGTTAATAAAACAAGGTAATCGCATATACTGTTCGTGCTTTAGTTCGAAATGTGCTTCTTCTAAACTAGCCTCGTCATAAGCTATGTTTGAGGCGGCACTTGGACTAAAGTCATATTTCTTCACTCTGTGCTTTTCAATTGTCAATTTCAAAGGAATGAAATTAAGTATAAGTTCTTGGATTTCACCGTGCAGTTTTTCTCCAATTAAAACGTTCACAGTATCATCTGGTAAGTCAGGATCACAGATAAACGAGCTTTTCATTGTTACTGGTGCGTCATTTAAGCGTAATGTAATAGCTTCATTACTGATGCTGATGAGGACAGAATGCCAAACAGCTGGTTCAATAGTCGATTGCGAACAAATACGTGGTGCGCTACAAGATTTTGACAAACCACTGGCGTCAAGACAAATATGCCATTTTTGAAGACTCAGTCGAACACAAGAACCGTGAATATTATTAATTCGACGTGCAATAATTCCATGAGGAGAAAGTGCCATAAATCGCACGTAGAAATGGAAGAGAAAAGAACGTTTACTCTCAAAGTTATACTGTAAGATTGATTCTCCATTAAATAATGCAACGTTATGTGATTGTACCTGACAAGGTATTAAATAGCATGAGCCTATTTCTGTTTTCGATCCTATGCAAGGGGTTCCATTCCCAGTGGGTATCGGTCGAGTACAGGATCTTGTTCTAGATTGTCGTCCGGCTCCACAGGTTTGTGAACACGGACCCCAAGAGCTCCAACCAGACCACCCTCCATTCATCATACAATATTTATTTTCACATTCTTCTAACTGATCGTGTTGTCCTTTACAATGTGTTCCCCAAATGCCAGAAGTAGGTAGCGTGTGCGTTTCGAGACAATATCGTCTACGTCGTCTAACGCCTACGCCACACTGTTCTGAACAAACACTCCATTGCCCCCAGTCACCCCATGAATCGCTTGAACTCTTTCTGTCATTAGCGCATTCATCACCTGCACATTCCATAAAATCTAAAGGTCCGCCTGTGCACATAAATCGGGCTTCAGATGGGAATGGCGTATCACATCTCCTGAGACGCCATTTAAATCCAGTTCCACAACGTGCGCCGCAAGCTGACCAAGAGCCCCATGCGCCCCACTCACCTACAATAGGGCAACCCATATTGTGCTTTACACATTGTAGCGAATTCCATAATGTTTCCGAATTTAATTGCCATGTATTATCTGTAGCTAAAGCGGCTTCAATAGCTTCAAAAGGGCATTCCATCACCAAACAGCGTTCCATAAGAGCAGGAACAGCCTCCAGTTGACGCAAAGCTTGAATTCTTCCGATATTGCCTTTCAGAAGTTTGCGGTAATCTTCAACAGTGCAATTTGTTAAGTAACAAGATTCAGTCTGTTCATCAGGGCCGGTACATGGTAATCCATCTCTAGAGGGTGGTGGATTAATACATTCTCGAATTCGGGTTCGATGCCCAATGCTATCGCAAGGGCCGTGACAAGGCGTCCATGGTGCCCATGGCGCCCAGCCTCCATCGATTGGACATTCAATATCTGTCACAATGCCTAGGTCACATTCCAATCGCCAAATTTCTTGTTGTCGTTTACCGTTTGGTTTTTTAGATGAAATAATTTTAATATAATAAAACCAAACAAGACAATCATACAAACGCTTACAATCCATTTGATATTAAATTATTTCTATATTCGTATACTATCTATGTTAAATTCGTAATTCTATGGCTGTAAATAGACAATTACAGTCCTTGTTTTAAGTTTGGGGTTACCAAAAATCTGGGACATATTCAGAGATATGTAAAAATTAATGACATTATATTATTATTAAGACCATAAATAAATAAAGAAGCGTGAGTCTTGAATTACAGGTAACGAATTTTATCTATGGTTTATATATTCAAACCACAAACGATTAGTCGTACAGGTCATTGTGTAAATACATGTAAATATAAAGCAGTCGTAATGGTAAATCCACAGAAAAAGAGTTTGATCTGTCGGTACAGCCTAGTTTTATTACAAAAACTCTAAAAAAGAAAAAAAAAACTTATAAGTAGGATTAATCAATATTAACTTTACAAAATATATTCACACATTTATTTATAAACTAGCAGATCCGTTAGGTAGATGGAGTCCTACTGCATACCTTCACAATAAAAAAAAATTAAGATATGTTAGGAGACTGACAATTTGGTATTACGTTTTTTATGTCAAAAAAAAAAAAACATTTTTAGGTATATTAAAAACAACAGATCTCGACAACACCATATATCGGGTTCAAGAATTAAAAATCATTCAATCCGTTTAGACAAGAATTACGAAGAAATGCACGAGAAATTTATATATTTTGAATTGTGATATCATTAATGTCAGCTTTATGAGATATTGTTACTCTATAAAACTAGTTTACGACATTGTGTAAGAAACCAAAATAAAAGAATATTTTTTTATGAAATAAATTTAATTTACAATTCTAAATCACAAATAATAAATATGAAAATAGATATATTTTATTGCACAATCGACAAATACCCATGCAATGTGGATAAAAACATTTAAGTATCAGAAATTCGGATTCTGTAGTTTTTTATGTCATAGGCGTCATCTATTATACTATTTAACCTAGTAAATTTAACGAATTAAATCTGCTAACAATTATTAAGAATTCATACTTTATTTATTCAATACTGACAAATATATGGTAAACTCTTTTGAAATGATGTTAAGCATAATGAACCTAGAGTATGTTTCATACCTGAATAATATTGAAATAAATAGTAATATTCATAACCTGGAAATACTGATAAAAAAACTAAAAATGATGATTTTTAATTGTACTAGATAAACATAGATTAATTTATATATCCACATTGCATTTAACAAATATATTATTTTTTATTTAATACTTTAATCTGGTATATACACCAATATAAATGAGGTAACGTGAATTATTGCTAAGGTACTAAAGCATTCATGTGTCGCTAAGCGTTCACAGTAATTTTATAATAAATCTTATGAACATAAATATACAGGATAATAACAAGTCATATTGAAACCTTTGGTTGTTATCATAGTTTAAAGTGCTAAAGTTAATTGAAGACCAATTGGTAGAAGAGTTTTAGAGAACTGGAGAGAAAATAGAAAATTAGTTATAATAAATATAAAATTAATAAGGAGTTTTGTCAACAAATGTATGAAAGAGTGAAGAAATATTCACTAATATTTAATATATAACGTTAACAAAAGATATTGAAAGAAGACAACATTTGCAAACTTTTCAAAAGTGGCTTCGCTCAACAACAGGTTCTATTACAGACCGGTATCATGAGAAGATTGTGTGAAATTCTATGTTAATATTTTCCTCCATTTTGTTAACTATTCCTCGGTTATAATTTTATGTATTATATATTAAATTTTGTAATCACATCATCAACACATCAGGCAAATATTAATAATGACCAAGATGTTTTTAAAACATCTCTGTCATACAAAAGAGACTCAAAGCAAACGTATCAGTATAATTTTCATAAAGATTGAAGATATTAAATAATATATCAATAAATTAAAACCCAATTCTGTGGGTGGTTGTAAGCAAAGAATATAGGGCAATGTAATAAGAGAGAATATGACGACTTGTCCACATTTTCAGATACAATGAGCCAATTCTTGAGCCAGTCTTTCATATCCTGATTACCTAAATTGCTTGCATTTAGCCCTCGTATTTGACAGGCATTTCTCAACGATTCTGTGCTTAGTCCATCCACTCCACCTTCTCTAATTATTGCTTTATCCATTTCTAATAAAATTAAGGCTTTGTACCTCAACTTATTTGACCTAAATAATGTTCTTCTTAAACCATGCATTTTTAGTAGATATCCCTAAAAAGATATATTAATATTATTATAGTTGACATAATATCTCCTATTGCTTTCTTTTTTTTATCACAGAGTAATTAATAATGGGTTGTTTAAAGAAGGTTGTTTTTATTGAGACAGGTTTACATTAAGATTTACAGACGAAGTTATCTAATAATACTTTATAACAAAACTGGAGTACAATATGTCTGCGGGTAAATTTCGCTCCTGCACACCAGATTAGGCCCCCCTCGGCAGCGGCTCAAGCCTAGGTCCGTTCCCTCGGCGTGGAGCCCTTGAGTACGCTGCTCGCGCGATACAGTGACACAAAACCTTATATCACTGCTACAACATCACACACATCACCTATAAACACGGGCACGCCTACACGCTTACACGATGTTTGTTCTTTTTCAGAGTTCAGAGGAATTTTTCCGACACAAAATACATATAGGAGTTGTTGAGGCACGCATGCTTGGTACACATGCATGTTTCAATAACTCATATACGTATATCTAGATAGCTTTGCTTAGGTTAGCTATCACAAATCAGGGCGACAGCCCAAGCCGAGGTGTGCCGTGCACTCTTGAGTTAGTCGCCCAAACACCCTAAATCGGCTGAGTGCCTTCAGAGCTCACCTCAGTAGTTCGGTGTAGGCATAGAGACCTTTCCAGGTTAACAGTGTTTTCATTTCGAAAAAAAAAGGGTTCAATAGTGGCAAGAAATCCAGGTATTACTGTTTATTTATAATATTTCAAATATACTACTAATATAATATGGAAATAAAAATGAACTTACTAAATGAGCATAAGTTAAACTGCTTAACTGATATGGCTCCTTGGAGAACAGCTCTTTACACGCTAATAGTTCATTTGGCGATGGATGAACACCTGATCCGAGCAAAGCAACTACTCTCTGCCACTTTTTCTTTAAATCATTGTCTACAATGTCCTCTACTTTAGACTGTAATGCTCTAAAAACAGGTTTGTTATTCTTTAGCCTTTCTATAAGATCTTGTCTTGAGAATTCAACTTTCTGTTGAATAGACCAAAAATGTGAACAGAGTAAACTTTTTGGTTTTAAAAACCTGTAAAGCAAAACACATTATTGATATTAAATTAATCATATTATTATCATAGAATTTTAAATATTCCCTTATTTCCAAGTTACACTTCTATACATCCATATACTAAACTATAGCTGTGTAAGTTACAGACTAGAAAATATTTAAGACAAACTTATGATACTACAATGACAAGTATAATATAAAATATTTAAAAATGTAAACCATATATTTTTTCATTAATTTGAGTCATCAATAGCACAGTAAAAAGCCATAGAGTTGATCAACTGCAGACCACAAGTTAGCAACACAGACAAACATGATATGCCAATCAATAAAATTACTAAATCAAATAGGTGAACAATAGATAATTGCTTTCTAACAACTATAGAAGCTTGTATAATGTAATTTTTTTTCGAAATTTATAAGAGATATGAAATATTAAATGAATAAAAATAAAATTTTCATCTAACTTGTTATTTCACTGATATTTATCTACTAATTTCATCTTATTAATCATTACAAGTATACTAATAATGTTAGGTTACTTAGTTTTTAACAGATTAAGCCAAATATTACATACTTACGCTAAAGGAAAAATGATGTAGTTCCCAAACGGTATAGCGGACAATATTAATACTGGTGCTATCCTCAGCATATCAGATGGCATCTTTTGATACAGTTCTATCTCCTGTCGGCTAAAATTCTTAAATCCTTGCTCTCTTGCAATCTTTATCCTTAAACTGATGTATGTTTTAAGATCTTTCAGAAAATCTTTGATACCAACGCTAAATACTCTGTACATTTTCACAGCATTGGGAAATCGTGTTTCCAATACAGTAGTATAGTTTTTAACATAATCAATATATCTTTGTATGACATATGTGCGTAGCTTTTCTTTTTCATTCCGTAAAGTTTTTGTATGCTTCAGTCTATCCATAGTTAAGGATCTGTAATTATTAACATGCACATGTCAAGATGAAAAAAAAAAATGATAATATCTTGTAGATATGTTACAATTATATATTATTTTGGTGTTCAAATGCACAAATTTATCAATGATTGTTCGAAAATAACACATAACCTCAAAAACTTTGATCATAGATATCTTAGCAACTATGACTTTCCGCTGGACGATAAATCACCCCTGTCCCCCGCTGCTCACATTCCCTTCAATCTTTATATCAAGATGCGAATTTCAAATGTAGCCATTAAAACAATTATATATTACAAAAGACTTTATTTTTTTTTTTTTCGAAGTGTCTACGCTATTGACCCAGCAAGGTCTTAACAGCTTCACCGGACTACTAAGGCGAGCGCTTAAGGCACTCAGCCGATTTTATTCTGGCAACAAGCTCAAGGGTGCACGGCACACCTCGGCTTAGCTGTTGCCTGTTGCATGCAAAATCGCGACCTATCTTAGCTAACCTAGCTAACTATTCATATATGTATGAGTTGTTGAAACGTATATGTGTACCAAGCATACATGCCTCAACAACTCCTCCATATATTTATTATCGGATAGTTGAGAGTTTTTCAGTTCGATAAGGGAAAAAAAGTAAACCCTTCTACTTTCATGTGTAAGCGTGTAGGCATGCACGTGTGTGGGGGTGATCGTGTAGTGTTGTAGCGGTGATGTATATTTGTGTGTCACCGTATCGCGCAAGCAACGTACTCAAGGGCTCCCTACCGAGGGATCGAACCTAGGCTTGAGCCACTGCCGTGGAAGGCCTAATCGGGTACAAAAGACTTTACTTAAAAACAAAGTATTCAATAACATTTAGGTGGAAAACGCGATGAAATAGAGTTTAAGATAGGTTTTCCTTTTATTATCTCAACTGCTTCCTCTTTTTTTTTTGGTTTGATTAGGTCAGGTTAGACTTGCGAAAAAAATAACGCAAGTTTTGGCCTTAATAGTGGTTGGTGAGCTTGGTGCATTTAATGTAAAAGTACCATTATTTTAAATTTCATTTATACAGTAAATGATAGGTAATCAATATAAATTAAGAGTACTGAAAAAGTTTATTACACATTAAACTGTGAGATTAAAACCCAATTTAATATTTTTAATAATTTTATAGTTAATTTCTTGTGGGTAATGAAGAAAATAGTTAAAGCGCCATAATACCAAACAATGATTTTATGATTTTCACACAATTTTCTTTAAACCAAAGGAGACTAATCTTCTATATTTTATCAAATAATAATAAGGATAATTATCAACTCTTAAATTTACTAATAGTTTGTATAATTCTGAATTAAGGATGATCGATATTAGAAAAACATCAATGTCTCAAAACATCAATGTTTTTGCTAGCAATTAAAACTGCCTGTAAGAAAACTAACTTTATCAGGTGTTTTCCATATTGTCATTTCCGTTGCTGGTACAGGAGTTGGCCAGCATTGAAAAAAAAGGTCATGCAAAGAAATACCTATTAGTACAGCTTACTTCAATAACGTTGATTAGTATCATCTAATGTAAAATAGTAGCATTTGATAATTATCTAGTCTGTAACTAGTACATGCAACTTTAGATGACCCTAAACAATATAATTGATATTCTGACATTTTATTCTAATAACATTGATGTTATCAAAATGAGAACATCGATGTGTTGATGTTATCGAAATCAAAACATTGATGTTTCTCCAACATCAATGAATATCCTTATTCTAAATATGAGTTACACAGGATAACTTCACCTTGATCAACATTAGAAAATTGATTATGTAAAAATTCAATCGATTTACAACCATGTATCAACGTGTACGTACAAGGTGTACAATAGCAAAAAAAATAATCAAAACGATGTCTTCAGTATATATTCTAATAAAAATGTTCATATTATGAAATATACATAATAAAAAAATGGTCTTTAGTCAATGTTATATCATTGATTATAATTTACGTTAATAATAAGAAGCAACGAAAATCAATTTCTTTCACCGATTCCCAACGTACGCAGTGATCAGTAATTCTTGGCTAGAATTCCACTTGTTTACACCTTTTCGAGTAATATAAATATATCATTAAAAATACCTGTGTTTAAAGAGTTGCTGAAAACCACTCTGATTAGTAACAGAACGAGGGTACAACAATAAACTTGATATAGTAAATATCCTGTGCAGAGGCATTATGAATTTTAAAAAAATCTGAGGAAACTACAATTATTTACTTCTTCTACTACCTACTTTCAAAAAGCTAAATAAAAACCTGTGTTGCCGTTTAAGAAATAAAAACGTCTCCAAGCGTCATTTAAAATGTCGCTACATTAAAAAAAATACATAATTTAAAAATCCACCAGAAGTCGCTAAATGTTTCATAATATTTCATGGTAAAAAATATAATGAAAATACTACATTGCGAATCTTTCACTGTGATAAAACGAACAAAAGGCTTTAGTTGGATTAGTTATAACAACTTTTAGTCACATTATCTATACTTCTATACTATTATTATAAAGAGGTAAAGTTTGTGAGTTTGTGACGTTGTAGAGGGTAATCTCAGGAACTACTGGTCCGATTTGAATAATTCTTTCAGTGTTATATAGCTCATTCATCGAGAATGGTTATAGGCTAGATCATCACACTAAAACCAATAGGAGCGGAGTACAGATGAAAAATGTTTCAAAATGAGGATGCTTTTTCCTTTTGAGAACTGCTGCGTGTTAGGGTATCTATTCCACGCGAACGAAGTTGCGGGCAGAGGCTAGTAAGTTATAACTCTTCTTGCTGTTTTCATTCTGATCGACCCCGAGATCGAACTTCATTCTGGTAGGGAAATTTCAAAAATTACATCAGCAATTCATATTACCAGTAATTACAATTGAATTAGTATCAAAATACTTAACTATTTTCGAGAGAAGTCTCTACTTATTTTGTCGCTAGATTGAAAAAACAGTCATTAAATATGTCCAAAATTCGCTAGATATAGCGACTAAGTCGCTAAAAGGGCAACAGTGATAAAAACTGACACTCCTAATTCGGTGTATTGATAATAAAAGGTATTTTTGGCGGGATCTTAGTCTGTCATGTAGTGGATTTTATATTTTAT
>JACEII010000036.1:2529580-2572613 GCA_014332785.1 Antheraea mylitta
TCTTAAAAAACTCTATTCTACATTAGTTTTGTTGCCAATTTTTTATTTGTGATATATTACGTATTATAAAAGTAAAGTGAGTGTAATTTATATTAAAATAAATTATTTTTGGTGAATAAAATTTGTGATGCTACAAACATGAAAATTTTTTTTAACTCTGTCGATATGTCTGTTTTTTTTTTATTTGTTCTGGGTAATCTCCGAAACGACTGGACCTATTTGAATGTTTGTTTTCTTCTTAGAAATGACTACGCTTAACAGCTTCACCTGACTACAAGTAATATTTGAACGGGAATTCTACGGGCAAATAAGTAACTAATTAGCTGTTTTATTTAATATTGTTCGATAATGTGTAGCTTCATATTTTCATTATTTTCTTATATAGTGTGAGCACTGAGGGTGATATATAGTTTAAAATTCCAATTATGTGGCTGATTATAATTCCATCCCATTCGATACATATTAGTATTCACATACGTAATGTACACGTTACCTGTTACAGTAGATGATGTGCGTGTGGTACAAATATTTTTGAAATAGCATTATTGTAATTTACACTAGATGTGTAATCACAATTTTAAATTTATTTAATATATTAAAAAAACGCGTGCGAAGCCGCGGGTAACAGCTAGTTATAGATAAAATTTCCTGTGAAATTCGATACAAACAAGTTTTGTGTATAAATTGATTTCAATTACAGTGAAATTTTCAAATTAATTAATCACCTGATTAATTTATCTTGGATCAATATTCAGTAATCCTCATAGTCTTATTTCGACCAGTAGGCGAATACTAGTAAATTGAATTTCGCATGAGATCTTAAATTAATTAAAATAGTTTGTTTATACTCCACATCTATATATAATACGCGTATATAATTAAATAGTCTATGTTCCTTCTTAGTCTATCTATATATTTAAAATATAGTCTTGTCAAAAATACATTTGACATAAAATAGAATATTACAAACTGGAATGTTGCGGTGAGTTTTTAATTTCAATTATAAAAATGCTTTAATAATGAAATACTTACATTTTTATATCGTTTTATATTAGCATAATAAAATAGTTATTGGTGGGCATAAATAATAGCGTTACGCCCCGGCTACCGACACGAGATCGGTAATGCATTGTCGATAGACCTTGTCTTGTCGACCTACAAGTCTCTTGGCTGATGGATAAGATCCTGGTTAATTTCGAAATGTGATAAATTAAAAAGAGACACCGATCTATCAACAGGTGCATGGGGGTCACGACCCACTTGGGTATAAATTCCTACCATTTCGCTTCGTACGGAATATAGGACAGTTACATCCCTAAGCGTACGGCTATAGATGGCTTTACGACCGCGATCCAGTTGGATACAGTTCTCATATCTTTCCATCCAGCGATGCTGTTTTATTACAGGCAATCCCCTTGCTGCCAGAGCTGTAAAACTCCGTGTACGGAAGAATTTAAAAGAATTCTCGATCTTCAGACTTCGGGCCTAGTTATATATCTTCATAAGCAGAATGACTCTCTGGTAATATTTTTCCCTACAAAATAAGTTAAATTTATCTATACTAATATTATAAAAAGGTAAAGTTTGTGAGTTTGTGACGTTGTGATGTTGTGGCGTTGTAGGGGGTAATCTCAGGAACCACTGGTCCTATTTGAATAATTCTTTCAATGTTATATAGCTCATTCATCGAGAATGGTTATAGGCTATATATCATCACGCTAAGATCAACAAGAGCGGAGCACAGATGAAAAATGTTTCATCTGTGAGGATGGTTTTTTCCTTTTGAGAACTGCTGCGTGTTAGTGTTGGTGTTAGTGTATCTATTCCACGTGAACGAAGTCGCGGGCAGAGGCTAGTTATTAATAATTATGCCCGCGACTCCGTCCGCGTAACATTAGGTTAATGAAAAAAAACAGTGACTAATGAAATCATCCGAATGTATAAAATCCATTTATTTTTTCTCGTACTTAAGTCGCGTCGTCATTAAATTACAATAACTTTTGATAGAGTGACCGATTTTAAAGAAAGCAAGACTAAATGTTACTGGAGGATATGCTTTATTATGTTCTTGATGAGGTTTTATCGTGAGCCAGAACTTAGCAGTTATGAATGTTCAAAAAAATAGACATTTCTAAAAATGACTGAAATGTATTTTGTTACTTATTCCAAGACACGTGCAATAATGTATTTCACAAAAATGTAAAAAGTACAGACACGTTACTTTTACATTCCTATAATATGTAGAGAAGATGTCGATTTCTTGGCAAACAATTATAAGCTTTAGAAAACTGAGTAAAAAGAACACGATTATTTTATCATAGGAATTCAAATATATATGTTTCTCCCTTTCAAATTATGTGAGATTTCTTTTAATATTTACATTTTGTATTTAATATCCAAATTTAAATTTTACCGGTGTAATAAGTTTAGGTCTTATGTCATTAACTCCAAAAGTATAACTCAAGGGATTCCAATCTTCTAATATCTTTGTCAATTAATATTTTTAAAACAGACACAGTAGTGTACCTACTTTTCTTTTTTTTTTTTTGAAGATTATTGACGAGCTTTAATGTTAACTTTAAAAAAATGTTAAGCGAAAAAAATGTTACAATTGAAGTTATCCATAAGATAGTCTGTTGTGAAATCCCCATAAGCATTTTTTAAATTCTATTGTAATATGAGATCCGTAATAATCATTAATTGCTACATAATTTCATTAATTTATTTTACGACAAATTCCAATAATCATTGTGGTCGAGTTTTGATAAGTGGGCGAATATTAGTTATGATATTTGCTTAATTCAGAACTACAATAGGAGTAGAAAATATGCGGTTGCGCATGATAGTGGACGAATATTTGTTACATATCTAATTTCTACATTTTTTTTGGGTAAATAATAGTATAGCAGGTATAATAAGTAATAACAAAATGTCGTTATCTATTTCCAGGTTCAATCGCGACGAACAGAAGTATTGAAAAATGAATATTATGTGTTACATAACACGAACAAGTCCGATCTTAATAGACCTATGTTTATGTTTGAATTGTGTGAGTGCTGTTTACAATATGGTAGTAATAACTGTCGTCTCTGTGAATACTGAAAGTTATTAAAATTTTTTCAAACGGGTATTAGTATCAATATCGTCGGCTGCCGCGAAATCCAAATTTCACCACAGTGCGACAGCGGCAACAAAAGGGATTGACCAGTGAATCGAAAATTCCGAAACATGTTTCAGTATTTGTTTATACGCTTCGATGAATAAAAATGTTGCATACTAGAATGCTATATCTTCGTTATAGTATAATCTATCGTCTATTTACTCGTAATATAATTATCTAGTACCTGGGCGACTGAGCCTAGCTCGGTTCTTTAAAAACATTTTTGATTGAAATCTTAGTAAAAAAAGTTTTCTATGAATAAAATCTAGCTAGATCGGTTTATCATCCCCGAAACTACCTACATACTAAATTTTACGGAAATAGATGACGCCGTTTCCGAGATCATGAAAATATAAAAATATACAAGAATTGCTCGTTTAAAGGTATTAGATTAGATAGATATACGAGATGCTACTTTGTTTACACTTGTATAAATGATTAGTTTATGCTCGTGGCTTTCTGTGGATTGATGTAGATTTGACCTGTTCCTCGGGAACACTACTTTTTTTCGAAAAGAGATGCCCTACAGGACTTTTGTACTCCTGAGAATGTCTATTCGAAATTTAGTCATCATAACTTTAGCAGTTACGACTTGGAAGCGTAACACAAATAATCACAGTCGTATTTAAAATATAAATATGGATAATGTATGGTACCTTATTTTTAATATTTATAATACATTCCCTTCGTATATTTGTAATGATTTATGTAACGCATGTAAAACTAACTCTCAGATGGTAGATCTTTTGGTTAACTTACTTATACAATTTAAACAGTATGTTTATACATTATAACTTCCATGATATTCTGATGTACATATATGCTAAATTAGCTGATGTAATGTTTCATTCAAATTCGTTTAATAGTTTTTGCATGACAGAGCAACCCAAAATCCATTTCCACACAAGCTTTTTCGTATTCGAGATCCGAGATCGATATATTCTAACTGCGTTTGATCGATTATTACAAAATTCTACATTTAAACGTTTTTCTATAGCTACTCCATTTAAAACATTTTTGGCAACGATAATGGCTTAGTTGATAGCCTGTATGTGCACAACGTCCATGGATAAAGATGCGATTCGTTGCAACTGAGTCCGAGATACCGGTGAAAGAAAATATGGTGATGAAACACAGCATAGTGGTAGGATTTTTTCTAAGTCCACCTGGCTAGCTAACACTCTCGAGTTGAGAATCTGTTGTCAAGAATCTCCTACACTCGCCACTCCTCTCTAGATTTGGCATGTTTACCATCTTAGACCACAACATCATTTAACATTAGATAGAGTTTTTGGTGTGATTTCAGTCTGTCATGTAGTGTATTTTATATTTTATTCTTAATCTTGTGTCATTTGCCTCTATATTTTGTAAAGTTGGTAGTGTTTTACGTAATATAGTTAGTTTTTTGTACATAAGTGAAGTGAATGGAAAATAATACCGCGGAGCTTGAAATTCTTAGATGCCACTAAAACTCTCCGGAAGGTCTAACAAGGGAGCCACCGTCTTGTTAGAATATTAAGTTTTGAAATAATCATACGACACTTGTAATATTGTGAACTACACTATATTGGCAGTAATAATCTGAAAGATTGATTGCCAAAAACAAAAATAAAGATTAAAAAAACATCAGATAAATCTATAAAGTATTAAAAAAAAACTATACATTCTACTATAAATATTACATGGTATATCAACTGGCCAAAGAGAAACGCGAGACATTTTTCTCTAATTCTTCATTGAATAATGTAACTAGTAAATTCGTAAATTTCAAATTAGATTAAAATTAAGAAAATATTTATTAAAACTTATATTAAGACTGTATTCGTCCCACAGCTCAATATAAAACAAAATGTATCCTATGCAAAATGAATATACAGAAAGTGCGAAGTTTACTAGACGAGATTACAGCTATAAGAGGAAACGAGGTTTTAAGTAAATGCTTATATTGTAAGAAGTCTAACCCAGCGGGTAAGTGCAAGAGATGCGAGTACATTGTTAGTAAGTTCTTAACAATTAAAATGAAACAGCGTGAAGACCGTCAGAATAGATTTGAAAAATGGCTGTATGATGTTAAATACTATTTGAAATCGCTGTCTGAAGGAGAATACATTTGTAGAAACAAAATAACTCAAGAAGATTCTATGGCGGATCTTGAGAAGCTTTTGAACCAATTGGAAGCACTAATACCGATGCGTGAATTGGATATAAGGTTGTCTCCTGAGAAATTAGATACTGTGAACATTATTTTAGAAAACAAATTTCTGTTGCAAAAAATTATAACTAGTCTAAAGACTGAAAGTTTCTACAAACGATATTTAAAATATGACAGTCTTAATATGTCTGCATTACACACAACTAGTTCTTGTATATGTAAACATTTTATGGAGAATAGTTGCCAACAAGATTTAATGCCTAGTAGGTCTTTGGTACATGATCTTATTGAAAGTGAAGTAGAGATAACCAGACAGCCAGCCAATGAGCAAACAGAAACACTAGCAAAATTAACAGAATGTAAAACAAAAAATCTAATAAAAAAGTCCGGTGAACGAACGAGAGATAAAAAAGTACAGGAATCTAAACTTAAGCAAGATAAAGAAAATATTTTTTCAGAGATACAAAATAAAACAATTCTGAAAGTAGAAAAACCAAAGAAACATGCAATTACTTCAGAAGAACGATTACTGTCTAGTATAATGAAAGAAAAGGGAAAAGAAAAGAAGAAATTTAATAATACGATTAGGTCGGAGAAAATAAAATCAATGCTGAATATTGGAGATTTACCTGAATTAAAGATACCTTCCAAATATGAATTAACTGAACAATCGTCTGGAAACGTTATAGAATGTGGCGATCAGCAGCCTTTATATTCTACAGAAATGATTAAAGGAAACAATATTCTTCCTATAAATTTCCATAAAACAAAGAGTGATAACAGCTCAGTGAAACCTTTCTTTTTTAAAGTTAAATGTGCTGAAGATGTTCCTTTTCCATATTCAATACAATCACCAACTAGTGTTTTAAATGAGGATGTTAAGCTTAAAAAATATATCAATGAGTACAACAGTATGGTAAGTGTACAGATGACTCCAAAAATTCAAAGTGATATAGCGAATATTTATTGTCTTTATTGATAATAGTTGTTTAAATTATAAATACTAAAGAGAAGGAAGGAAAGTTAGGAACGTTATGGGATGTACGATGTTGATGAAATTGATTGAATTGATTAGGTGAAGAAGCCATTTGGAAGTTCATAGGTAATTTTATTGATAAATTTTAAATAATAAAAAAAAAAACTCATTTTAGAATGATAAACCAACGAAGGGAATTATTTATTATCAATTGTCTAATAAAGAATTTATAGATAAAGGCTGGACAATGCTACCACTAAAGAAAATAATGCGCACGGTAAGATTTTACAAATTTATAGAGGTATGATAATCTGTAATGAACATGATCGAACACGGAAAGAAAATAATGTTTTACATTTTTGTGTACATTAATTTAACAATTATCTGACATTATCACACGCATAACGGTTTCTCTAATGTATATACAAAGAATCAAATGTTTTGTTATTATTAACCTATTAAGCAAGGAAATTATAAACTGTTTCGATTTCTGTTGTTTGCTCTATATTTTAAAGTGATGGTACATTCGATGTACAGTGAGCCTGATAATTACGCTCAGGGAAAGACCACGATGAAATTCTAAATAACTAGTAGAACGTTTTATCTTTTTAGACTAACAACATTACCATCTTCTTCTGTATCGCTTTTTATAAGGTGAATTTTTGTAAAAGTTTTCTTATAGAGAGTAGTACAATAATTATAATTGTCAGTTATTAGAGCAATGCATGAAGTTCTATAATAATTTTCATGTGAAACAGAGAATTTATGTTAATTTCATATAGATGAATGTATACAAAATGGCACCAGCTAGCCCTAAATTTGATTGGTTTGAACGTAATAAATCAAAGAAACAGATGTTTTATGGGACTGGTGAGAAACTTGCCGAGATTGAAGAAAATGGGTGCGGTAAATGGTATTACAAGAATGGTAGAGTAGCTCTGGATTACTACAAAGATGAAGGTAAGGGTAAAGGTAACAAAACATCAAATAATTACTGATCTGTTAAGAATTTTTATTTTATTTTTTAAGGTACAAGTAGATATGTTGCGTACAAAGTCAATATAATAATACCTTCAAGAAGTGATAATAGAAACCTAGCATGAATGCTAGGTCGACCGCTTATCGAAACAGGCCAGTAATTGTCTCTACGTCTGCCTAACCAGTTTAATAGAAGATCAGGTCGACTGTCCCATTTTCTCTTGGTTCAGCCTAGCTGTGGAGAAAACACCATCTCAAGCCACCATCAGCTAGTTTTCTTTTAATGATGTTGTCTACTTAGCCTCCATAAGGGTATTATGTAATTATCTCCCAGACAAATTTTTAACAAAGTTCTCTTCTTCCTCCCTTTGCTCTCCGGCCTCTCGTATTCTTTAACAAGGTTGTCTCTTCAACAATTGTATCTTTTTAGCATAGCTTTCTTGCCATGACAATTTTTTAAGAAGTTTTATTTCTTACTCTATCCTAAGGCCACACTCTATAATTTTTTAAAGAGGTATTCCTTCCTCCGGCGTCTGAGAGGAGAGCTGATGCAGGCCCATCCTTATTCTATTTCTTGTTCACTCTTACATCTGCTCCTCTAGCGCTATTTGCCAAGGTTATGCAACAGCCTGGAACTGGATATCAACACCCGATAGTATCTATTGGTCCTTCAGCATAGATCCACAGTGTCTGGCGAGACAAGATCATTTAGAATAGAATGTGACTCTTCACAATGCACTAAGGTCCTGGGGGTCGGTTACAGCTTTTACCAAAGTTTTTAAACGTGCTTGTATTGCTGCCAAAGCAAAATTTTTGGAAATAAAGTTCACGAATCAAGAAATAAGACCAAGACTGTTTGGCATATCATAAATAAAGAACTAGGTAAAAATAAAATAAATGATAATTCACTTAATCTTAATGTGGAAGGAGTACATATTTCAAAAAGTACAGAGGTGGTATCTGTTTTCCAAGACTATTTCACTAATATACCTTTACAAGTAACAAAGGATATAACATCATCAGCCCAGGGTGCCGCAGCTCTTTTAAAAAGTATGAGTGCACCTATAGATTCTAAATTCAAATTCTTATCTATTAGTGCAGGTGAAATAATAAGGACTTTCAAGCAATTAAATTTAAAACACACCGAAGACATATGGGGTATATCGGTAACAGTAGTACAGTCTTTAATTGTTACTATTTCACCACATTTGGCTAACATATTTAACCAGTGTATAGCAAAAGGAACTTTCCCCAATTTAATGAAAATAAGCAAAGTAGTTCCTTTGTTTAAATCAGGCTGCAGAAGTAGCCTTGGGAATTATAGACCTATTTCTGTACTTCCGTCGTTAAGTAAAGTTTTTGAAAAGATTATGCTCAACCAATTAGTGAACTATTTCAATGTGCATAAGTTTCTGGATGGTCGACAGTTTGGTTTTACGAAATCGAAATCTACTACTGACGCTGGGGCAACGCTCATAAGCTATATATTGAGTGCCTGGGAGGATTCGCATGATGCAGTTGGTGTGTTCTGCGATCTGTCTAAGGCCTTTGATTGCGTTGACCATAGTACACTTATTCTAAAATTAAAACATTATGGTATTTGTGGACCTTCTCTCGACCTTCTAGTCTCTTATTTAAAAGATCGCTGTCAGAAAGTTAGCATACAAGGGGTAACCTCTGCAGGATCCTTTGTGCGAATTGGCGTCCCTCAGGGCTCTATACTGGGGCCGTTCTTGTTCTTAATATACATAAATGATCTGCCGCTAATGGTCAATAACTGTGCTGACATGGTGCTTTTTGCAGACGATACTTCAATTATATTTAAAGTGAAAAGGACAGATTCAGAGGTTAGGCATGTAAATAATACTCTAAATGAAATTTCTCATTGGTTTGCATTAAATAACTTAGTGCTAAATACAGGCAAAACAAAATGTATAAGATTTGTTTTGCCTAATGTTCCACAAGTGGATAGCAGCATCAGGATTGAGGGGAATTTTGTAGAGTTAGTTGATATACTGTATTCTTGGGTATCACACTGGATTTAAAACTACAATGGGGTCCTCAAATTAAACAATTGGCAAGCAAATTAAGTTCTGCTGCATTTGCAGTACGTAAAATACGTCAGCTAACTGATATTGCCACTGCTAGGTTAGTCTACTTCGCCTACTTCCATAGCTTAATGTCTTTTGGCATTCTGTTGTCAGCTGAGATAGACACCATATTTTTATTACAAAAACGAGCAGTTAGAGCAATTTACAATATGGAACCTCGTGAATCTTTAAACACTAAGTTCAAGGAATTCGGTATCTTAACTCTGCCTTCCCAATACATTCTTGATAATTTAATGTATGTCCGAAAGAACCTTGATAAACTGGATTTTGTAAAAGGCCGGCATAGTCTAAATACTAGGAACTGTGACAAACTGGTTATCCCATGTTTTAGACTTAGTAAAACGAGTAATAGTTTTTTGGGAAATAGTGTACGGCTCTATAACAAAATTCCAAAGGATATTACCGATTTGCCTGATTGTGAATTTAAGCGCCATGTCAAGCGGGTTTTGGTCTCAAAACCTCAAAAGGCTATTATATAGTGGATCAGTATGTGAACGATAGTGATGTCTGGAATTGACTCATCTCTGTGCATCCATTAAATTTCTTTTCCATTAAAAGTTTCTGTCATGTATGTATGTCTTTGAAAGTACTTTGTAATTATACTATAAACAAAAATCGAATAGCCACTAGCATATAATTACAATACGGTCACACTTAAACTTTATGATACTGTATTTGCGGTCCTCTTGAAGATCGTTTCCTTGTTTCTCTTTGTATTCGCTCCGATATTTAGAATGTCTTAGAATTCTGTTTGAATACACTGTGGCGTGCTTTATATACAATATAAATGAGGGTGAAGAACTCTAGAAACCTAGTTCGAGACGGGCTATTTTTGAACACCATTGTGTTGCGTTCTCACAGATGAAGACTCATTGTTTGCTTGTGTGTATCAAGATTTTAAGCCATGGTTGTCGAGTAATGTGATTGGTGACATGTCAAATCGGTGTCTCCAGGTTTGAAGTCCCCCATGTATTAACGAATTTTTTTAAATTAACTTAAGAATAATTTTAAATGGTAAAACTATCGGCTGACGGTGAAGGAAAACATCGTTAAGAAACCTAAAACTGGAAAAGTCTTTGTAATATCATCATATTTGGAACATATGTAACTGTGGATTTCTCGTACATCGTGGGCTGGCGTAATTGTTATGCTTTTACTTTTCTTTGGGAAGAGCCATATCGCTTTGCAGTGGGTTTTTACGAGCTGATGTGATAATGATGATGAGTTCGCACGGTATATCTGTATAGTCCACAAAAAATGTGGTAATTTACTTATCTATTTTCTAATAAAAGGATCTGGGTAATTATTTGTATGTAATTAAGCAATTAAAGGGAAAGGTTAAATTTAACAGAATTAAATACTGGACAGCGTTATATTATATACAGTTCAGGAGATGAATATGATAATGGAAAACGAACGCCGATCACTGTCCTGGCATCTTTCGATTTTGTTGGTAATGGTGTGGTTTATGACCATTACGGAAATATAAGGTATGCTACTTCTATTTATCTCAATAAATATAATTTGAGAAAGGCAAAATATCTTATGTAGGTGGTAGATCCACCCTGAAACTGTTACTGGTTTCAACATGAGTGGGTCAGCTCGCCCTCGGTACTACAACCCGACCCACAGAAAACCGACGTGAAGTCATAGTGCTTGCATAGTTGCTTTTCGTACAATCAGTGAGAGCCCCGAAGGCCCACCTCTCTTCCCCCACTTCCCCCTTCGCTCTCCCTTTCCTCATCTTCCAAATACAGGTTGGCAACGTACTTGCAACTCCTCTGGTGATGCTAGTGTCTATGGACGGCGGTGATCTCTTACCATCAGGTGACCCGCCTGTTTGTTTGCCACCTATAATATTTTAAGTAATTTTAGTATGCATGCATTTAATATTGTGATAAATAATAATGATTTTGTTAAAATGACCACGAAGAACGGCTTTTCTCAATGTGGTCATAATAGATCAACAATTTAACTAAATACGTATAGTTAATAAAAATGAACAATTACGTTTAAATATAGCATATTCAAGTAATTCCCAATTAAAATAGATTTTAAAATTAGAGTCTTTTTTAAATGTTCCATTATTATGAAATTTCATTATTTAGACAAAGTGATTGGTTTCGAAATCTAAGAAGGATGATCACAATAGCAGCGTAGCTACAGTGGCTTTTTTTTTCTTTTTTCGTAATTTCTACGCTATTGACCCAGCAAGGTCTTAACAGCTTCACCGTACTACAGTGGCATATTATACGAACGTATTAATAACAACTAACATTTTGCAATCACAAAATTATCAAAGATTAACACCATTTAAAAATTCTCAAGAATAAATTTAATGTACATAGTCGGACGCATCCAATTGTCATGTGATCCATGACCCATTTAAAATTGATTGTTTCCAATAGATTAAAGTATAATCAGTCGGAGGGTATTGTGATTGATGAAAAAATAGCGCCTCCAGGACGTTGGAAGTGGCACACATTGAATGACCCGCCGGTATTCCAACCAGTATTCATTGATTTTTATGACGATAATAGAAGCCCTTGTCTTCAAAAACTGTTGGATGAAAACAATGATAGTGTTATAGCAAAAGGAGCTGATAATCCAGAAATGCTGACGATAGAATTCAAACAATGTCTTAAAGAGAAAGCAAATAAATTACTGCAAAAATTCAAACCGTTTCAAATTCGAATGAAGGTTGTAAAAATTAATGAATAGTTTTCTTTTAGAATAATTGATCAAGCTAATATTTATGTTCGGTTCAGAGACGGACAAGTTTCTTTAAAACTGAATTTAGGTATGCTGTTGTTAAGTGATAATATTATTGGTGTAGATATCGCTGAGGTTTCACAAGTTGCCTCTCCATATGATAGGCATCCTCCAAAGTCAGAAAGTATGGCGTCTATACAAAATACCTTAAACAGAGTTAAGAAGATAGGTAAGAAGAGAGGTGTCCCTAAATTTCCGCCTCTCTCTTTATTACTACCCAAAAATCAACATGAAGACCTTCTTCTGTAAATAGGGACTTCGTGTCTTATTTCAGAAAGTAAGATTTCTTTTTCAAATGGCAAACCTGCGATTAATTTGCATTATATAGAACAGTGTTTCTCAACCTTTTCCATGACACGACCCCTTTAGTATGGAAAAATATAAGATGGAAGAGATCTCATACGTTTATTTTATCGTTTGTTTATTTACTACTAATAATTATGACCTTTAATTAACTATGTTCTTAATAAACCTTATAGAACTTTATTATTTCTTTAATACAGTAGCTTTCTAAATCTTTTGCAACTCAGCTATAGAAGCTTCGCGACCCCCTTGAGGCTTGGTGATACTCCAGGGGTTCGCACACACACTTAGAAAAACACTGAACTCTTATTGAGATAGGAAATATTTTTGTGACGTGGAACTATATCTTTGCTTCTATAAACTGTTCAAACAACAAAAAACAAATCAAATAACGTAAATTAACTAAAGATCCTATATATGAGTCATTTCACCAAATCAAATCATTTTCACGGGGTGACCCTCCCGGATTGTGTTCTAAATTAGTGGAGATGTTCTCTATGATAAGAAAAAAATCCCTGAAAGTTTTAACCCTTAATATGCAGCGGTTTCAGAGTTTTGATTTTTTGAAAAAGTTTTCTTTCAATTTTTTCACCAATTTTTTTAGTGAGGAAATCTTTTTTATAAAAAATAATATAAACTCTATCATGTGAGAAAAGTTCTCAGCTTTCGTAAAAATATCCATTTTGTCCTAAATTTATCAATAGACCCTTATATATCCAATTAAAGTGGAAAAATCGTTTTTTTCAGTGTGCGGCGCAAGATACCTTAAATTTGTTTTTTTTTTTTTTTTCTAAAAGCTGAGAGTTTTTTTTTTCAAAATATATTGTTTCTGCGATGTGCATATTTTTTGTTTTGTTACAATTACATTAAATGTGAATTCTTTACAATGAAAAAACCTTTTATTCTTCAGGTTTTTCAGATATTGATACAGTTTTGATAAAAGCACATCCAATTTCATCTTTTATCTGCCAGAAAATAGTCGGCAGAGGTGTTCAGGTGGTAGACCTACGAATTTTACAATTTTATTTACACTTCAATACCGCTGTAATTCGTAGTTAAAAACAATATTGATTTAATTCTAATTCCAAAACCGTTGTTGCAATTATAGACAACACGTGTTCATCAAATTGTATGGAATTAATAATTACCTGAACTTACTCCGGCAGTTTCTTTGTAATTCATGTAATTATATTCTAAAGCGATTTTTAACAATAAATGTATTAAATAAAAATATTGTATTTTTTATTTATTTTTGTAATCCCTTTGTTATGACTGTATTATTATTGATGGTTTTATAAACAAGATAGATTCAATTTTATCTTTGGCTATTTGGTAGATATTGACGAGCTTGATTGTCATCAAGACTAAAAAGGGGAATGAGAGGTCAAGCAAGATAGAAGTGAAACTTAGTATTCTGATTAGTTTTTCAGTGATTGGGATGGAGAGATACACTAAACATGTTTTAGGGATTCTATTGCAATATTCCAATAAATATCAAAAATCTTAATTATACACAACACAGAATATTTTTTAAAGTACGCCATAGTTACTACGATCCAATAGAAAATAATGTGCTATAGATATCATCGATTCTCTCTCTCTCACTCCCTCCTCTCTTTGTATACGTGTATTTGAAGGATAAGGACACTATATAGGAACACATACTATCTCATTCTCTCACAGCCTATAACCTATATACATATGTGCCACTGTGAGAGCATTAAGCAGTCGAAATTAACATATACCTTTATTAGGTGGCAGACCTACGCTAAAGCTATTACTGGTTACAGCATAAATGGGTCGGTTTGTCCGGGGTAGTACCACCTTCTCACATAAAACCGACGTGAAGTAACAGTGCTTGCATTGTTGCGTTTCGTTCGGTAAGTGAGAGCGCCGTAGACCCACACTTAAAGGCCGGCAACACACTTGCGACTTTCCTGGTTTTGGGGCGTATTCAGTGTAAAATTATGATAAAATCAAACACTGACTTTGCAACCGAAACTTTTAATATCCACTCCTTTTGTCGAGGAAAAATTTGTATATATGTTACATCAAATATGTCGCTGCTTTTAAAAAAGGTCAGAGACAATTTTTATGGTCAGTACGCTATTTTTATGGTATTGCTAGTGCCTTTGGATGGCAGTGATTACTTATCATCAGGAGACCCGTCTGTTCGTTTGCTTCAATGATATAACAAAAAAATATAACAGTTATGAAGAATCCAAAAATGACATCCTTTTCATTACATGTATTCGCTAATATTATTTACTATATTAATCAATACAGGTGATATATTATTGACGTGGTTTATTCTAAATTATCAAGAAATTTAACCTGTATTGAACTCTTCTTCTAGTTTTCCACCTGTTTCCACATAAGCAATGATAGAAGTCACTAAATAAACCGGTGTCACGCGACGTCCTAGCAAAATGGGACGTAGCGTCACAGTATACATATAAGACACATTACGGAAACTACCATAAACGCTCGTAACGGTACACTCACGCAAAAATCTAAGTGGTTCTCGCGGTGCTGTCCAAAAAATAACTTTTAAAATATTCCGTCGATGCACATGTTTGTGTAGTGTGCCGTTTTTGAGCGTTTGTAGGCGGTTTCCGTACTGTTTCTCATATTTATACTGTGGTAGCGTGGCGGTTCAGATATTTGTCGATCAATTTTGTATTTTGATTTCATTCTTGATCACAATTATTAAAATCAAAGTGGATCGTAATCGAATTATTCTAGGTTTAAATAACATGTTGAGCTATTCTGTTGTTTATTAATGTCTTTAAAAGCGGAATTACAACCGAAGTGCATTCGAAACAGAATAATAAAGTTACAATTTAAAATAAGTAACAATGTGATTAAAAAATTGTATTGTATAATGTTAAATAGTGTAACTTTAAAATTATTAGGGTAATAAGTCGATTTAAATTTGGTTTTAAAGTTTTTTATTCAGTTGTGAATTATTTAAAATAATTGATGAAGGTCAAATTAATTAAGTGTATGATGTTAAACATTGTTTTTTTTTTTTAATTTATAATGACAATTACTAGCGTACCTAAAATGTAACCTGTCATTTCTGCCAAAACATAGATTTGAAAGTTATTAATACTTTCTTGGAGAAAGACTTCCTTCACTTGGGTTGTTGGGAGATTTTTTTTTCAATGTGACTACGCTATTGATCTAGCAATGTCTTAACAGCTTTACCGGACTACTAAGGCGAGCGCTTGCGGCACTCAGCCGATTTTATTTGACAACTAGCTCAAGGGAATTGTTGGGAGGTAAATTAAGGTGATATCTATTATAAGAGCATCTACGAGGTTATGCGGAGATTATTATTAAAAAGAGCAATTTTTCGATACATATTTTCGTTCGTTAATTTACACCGTATATTACCTACTTATAGAAGTGGTTCACTTCAAAGATTGGAAATTGTTTTTTTTTTCTCCTCAGCAGTTTCGTCGGATTTCGACTAGGCACTGTTGGACTTAAAATAACACGTAACAAAAAAAGTTGTTACTGCGAAATAATTATGAAGTTTTTTTCGAACTGACTACGCTATTGACCTAGAAAGGTCTTAACAGCTTCACTGGACTACTAATTATGAAGTTATTTCGACTTTGGTGAACACTAAATATGATAGAGTCAAAAACGCTTCCGATATTGTCTAAATCACCTAGCCACTTCCTTTCCATACAAATTAATTATTATTTACTTCAAGATACAATATGCGTGAGGTTTACCCCAGTTTAATGTTTACTATACTGTTGAAACTGCATAACCAGTGACCTAATGAATATTATTGTACACATAGCGGGGTTGCCCACAGTCGTGCCTACATTATCATTTCACATTGTTTGCGGCCGATCGATATAATATGTAGTTGATTGGTTTGTGTTTACGTTTTATATATTTATCTAAGCTTGTACTATGGGGTATCAGTAAGTACTAATATTATAAATATAGAATGACTATTCATTTGCTAACATCTCGGCTGAAATTTGAAGAACCGAATCTTAATATGGCGTCATTCTTTTTAAATTATGATTTTTGTCATGTTCATGTTTCCCCAATTTTCTAATAGATATGGCATTTTTTTCAATTATGTTGCCAACAGTATGTTTACAGTGCATCGTAACGTCTAAATTCGTTAGTACAGTGCTTAACCCCTTTTTTTGGATACTTCAGGGTTCAGTGTTGGGCAAATTGCAATTAGAGGCAGACTGGGTACACATCAGCTGCCCCCCTCGTCCGCCGGACCTGTGCAATGAGGAGATGGGCCTCCCTACTTATCTTCTCAGGTCCGGCTTTGGTGACAGGAGGAGTTGGGCAAAGCGCCGCCTCCTCCTGCCAGTCCTCCGTTGGCGGAGACGGCCACATAGTGGGTCCGCCTCACGGGCCCTCTCCGCCGCCTCCTTCTGCGGGATGACCTCTTCGTAGAAGGAGGCCATTGCTCGCCACGCCTGCTCGCTGCCGAGCATGGACGAAATCACGCTCGGCAGCGACAAATCTCCCCCTACCGCCGCCGCCAGAGTGCGGCGCTCCACCTCCCACGCAACACACTCGGAGAGAGTGTGCTGCGCGGTGTCTTCCTCAGCGCCGCACTCGTGGCAGGCGGCGGTCGGCTCCCTGCGAGCGATCCGGTGCAGGTACCACCCGAAACAACCGTGTCCGGTGAGTACCTGCACCAGTCTGAACGTCAGGGAACTCCAGAAAATAATTGCAACTATGTTTACTAACCAACTTTTTATATTTAAAAATCGTGTCAAATGTAGATCGTCTCATAGACCAATGCGTGGATAAGAATATCAATGATGGCATAAATAAAAATGAATTAAATTTTTTATTAGGCATACAAATGAAATATTTGTGTCACATACTTGAGTAAAACCACCAATTATTTTTTACATGAAGATTACTACATGCTTTGATATACGAGCCACAGAAATTATCTATAAACAATAGGCTTTAATGAAATACTCCCAAATATGGTTCTACACAATTTCCAATAGAGTTAGATATGGCGTACCTATTATAAGCAATGATGGTGCGGTGAGCATGCGGTGACTGCGCTGATGGCAGTCAGGCGACATATTCGTAGATGTTGCATGACCAAAATTGATTACACAGTAATTTGCCAGGGTGTGCAATCATCTTTCAGGAAATTGGACTGCTGTTCCATGTTGATGTTGCAGACATGTTACGTTCGAACAATTTACAATACGGGACCTCACCGATAATTAGAAATCATTGTTTTGCAAATTGAGTATTTTAACTCCGCCCTCACAATATATTTACAAAGCTTTAGTTAAACTAGAGTTTGTAAAAGACCGGAATGATTATAATACATATTAGAAATAAACTTAGTATAAGAACACAGTAAGATTAGCAAATTTTAATACGTAATAATATTGGTAGTTGGTAGAACTACGCTGATGCTATAGCTGATTTCAGGTTCGCCAGGGTGGTAGCAACCTTTTCACAGAAAACTGACGTGAAGTAACAGTGCTTGCATTATTACGTTTCGTTCGGTCAGTGAGAATGCCGGAAGCCCACCTCGCTCCCTCTCCCTTCCCTCTCTTCCCCTTCCCCCGCCCCCTTCCCACCAACACAGGCTAGCAACGCACTTGCGACTTCTCTGGTGTTGCTGGTGCCTATGGACGGTGGTGATCATTTAACATCAGGTGACCAACCTGTTCGCTTGCTTCCTATGATAAAAAAAGGTATTAAGTTTTATAACAAAATTCCAAAGTATATTATCAATTGCCAGATATTAAGGTCAAGTGGCAGGTCAAACAGGTGCTACGTGAACGATAGCTGTGTGACGGATTAGATATCTCTAGAAACGATAAAAAGGTTCTATAAAAAGGAGATTCGTATACTTGTAATAATAATATATTTAAAAAAAACAACATGGACATACTAGTCAGCTCTTCTGGAAGACTACGTTGTTTTCCGAACCGGTGGTAATATTTTGACCAGGATTACTTTTTAAAAATTGGACAAAAAATCATTTTTTATTTTTACACATTCCAAACTTTATTAATTTTTATAATGAATTTTATAAATGTAGGATTAATCGTGTCTGTCAACTTGTTACCTTTTTACAATGAAATCCTTGATACGATCGTAATAATATTTGCTATAGAGCAGCCGCAGATCTAGATGAGAATATATAAATAGTAATTAATTTAAAAAGATTTTTTTTTTTATTGCAGCACGACAAAGTGACTGCACTATGCCTGATGGTAAGCATCGTACAATCCAAAAACAGTGGCGATCACCGAGAGACAGATTAACCATCGTCAGTCGCCGCTGTCATGCCGCCCATAATGACGAAAGTCACTGGATATGTACAGGCTGATCCCGAAACGCGACGCGCAAAACCGAGTCACTATGACGGACTTTTTCGCCATGTACTTCGTGGTTGCGACCCAGTCGGGCTGTAAAACCCTACCACCCCGCTGTCGCCATTGCCTCGTTCGTTGATCAGCAGGGTGCACCACGTGCAGGTGAGGTTGGCTTGGGTGTCTCAAGTCTTAAGATGTTACTCGACACCCCTTACACCCCAAACAATAAACTAAAATAAATAAAAAATATTGTTGATAATAGATATCCATCGATAAATAACCACATTGTTTGACTGATAGTTTGAAATCACTCGAATAGATTGTGAAATTTTGGCACATTTGGGTATGTCGCCTTTCCCAAACAGTCGGTGCATTGCCGCGTTGCGGTTTTCGCAATTCGAAGTCAGGCATGACAGTTATGAGTGTGGAGGAATATATTCGGATATCCATCTGTCAACGTTCTTCCCAATTATTGAATTGTATTGGATTGTATATAAGAGAAATGTAAAGAATAGTATGTACAATAAAAAAGAAGACAACTCAGGCAGCCATAGTATAAAAAAATTGTATGTAAATGTAAGAGAAATGAATAAGATTGAATTAAAAGAGATTAGACATATGCAAATAAAATAGGATACAATGTATCGAAAAATTAGAATAATATTTAATTAAGCTAGCTATAAGCGTTGTAGAGAAAATCTCGGATCATATGGGAGGGTTAGGGATGTGAGTTTAATGAAAAAAATCGATTAATTAGGAATCGATTTTTCTTTTTTTAAATAATAATCGATTTGTTAAAAATCGATTTTATTGAAAATAAATAATCGATTTTTGAAAAAATCGATTTTTATAATATTTAAAAATAGACATGCTTTCCATAGTCCTATAATAAACCTAAAGATTTAAAATAACAATTTATCAGATTAAGAATCACATAAAATTATACGTATCAAAAATAACCAGTTCAAAACAAAATAAAAGTGAATGTTCCTTTAAACTTTCAAGGTAAAGAATATAGAAACTAAATACCATAGAAATTTTCAGTACTATTAAACATTATATCGTAATAAAAATGAAATGATAAACATCCTAAGAAAATGACAACATTATTAATTCTAACTGTAAAATTCAAAACAATGAAGTTCTCTTTTAAATTTTCATATTAATCATACTGAGAAAATTAAAATTGAAGAATTTTTTTTATTGAATAATTTCAATAATAATTTATAGTTTTGTAAACTTATCGATGTCGAGTTTACCATAAGACATTTTTAGTAAACATGTTGTACTCGCATGACAGACCTTTTTAGTTTTATTGAAAGTTTTAATTTTACAGAGAGCGGTATTTGGCTGTCATAAGAACCACAATAATCATTATAAGATATAGTAACTCATGTTACTTGTAAGACAGTGGGATGTTTTTTTTCATTCTATGTTCTTTTTAAATTTGTAGTTTCACTACAAAATTTTTCATTCTATCGAACAGGACATGCATATTACTGTGGTATTATTCTTTTTCGTTATAATATACTTTCGCCAGCCGCTTTTATCTGTTTTGCGGCTAGAAAACATTTTAAATTTTTACAAACATACTATCTCACTATGCTCACTCTTCAATTGTAAATAATAATGAACTTATTTTAAGTTTTTTCATCCGTCGCGTAGGTGTTTATAAAAATCGATTAAAATGCGTAATTTATATAATCGATTTTCAAAAAATCGATTTATATGAAAATGAACATCGACAATAAAAAATCGATTATAATAAAACAAAAATCGATTTAATTAAAAATCGATTATTTTTTAACATCCCTAGGGAGGGTACGGGGTTGCTTAAATAAAAAAAAAACATACGGCAATAAATAATGTTAAAATAATAACATTATTTGTAATTTTTACAAGCACTGTTAAGTGGTTTAAACAAGGATCACCAGTTTTAACAACTAAAGGCATTTATTTTGATTTAAAATTGTAAGTTTTAATTATACATTTTAATTCTAATTAGTTACTTTAACTTAGTTGCTGTTTGCAGACTTTATATAACAAGATTTTGGGTATATCCAGGTTTTGAAAATATAGCGTTGAATGCAGGGAGCATAATTTAATCGCCAAAACATAAGATACCATTTTTATAGAGCAGTTAATTTGCTACAAAAATTTCTATTGCCCATTCAATAATAGCCATTTCTTGTCGAGTTATAAAATTCATAAACAAAAGTGACATTTGACTTAAAATAATCAATCTTAAATCTTCAATATTAATGAAATGGTGAGGTTTACGGAAAAAACATAAGATACCTTTTTTGTAGAGCATTAAATTTCCTACAAAATTCTTAAAAAAATTTTTTCTGTACGACCAATTAATGATGAGGAATGAATTTTTTTCTATTGGACTGAGAAAAAAATGAAAAACTGCGATGCGGAGGATCTTCCTATTAAAATTAAGAGTTCATATTTGGTGAGAATTTTTTTAAGGTGCCTAGTAACCCATTTTTCCGTATTAATTGTAAAAAAAAATAGTTGATTTTTTTGACCCACCCTAATATGCATACATATATACAAAAAAATTATATAAGAGAAACTTAATAATTAAGAGTTGTATGAAGTCATACAGGCATACAATTGCAAGCATCATAGTGGTGATATACTCACAAGGCTGCAAGTACGGAATTACAGTATAATATTAAGCCAATAGGTAATATTACAAACTCTTAGGAATATAGCCTGTCACATGCATTCCATAACAAAAACCACTATTTGTATATCTTTGTATATGAATCTCTTCTATACTTTTGTATGTCACTGAACTCCTCCTAAACGGATGGTCCGATTTTGATGAAATTTTGTGTACGTGTTCCAGTGGATCCGAGAATGGTTTAAATTGGATCCGGTAGGTGGCGCTGTGGTTGAATTTTAATTTTTTATTTATTATCAAGGCAGGACAAAATCCGCCATGGCTGCTAGTCTAATATATAAAAACTCGTATCAGGGTGTTTGTGTTCGAACTCATCCGAAACGGCTCGACTGACTTTTATAATTTTTTTATATACATTTTGTAGGTATGAGGATAGGTTAGGAGTATAGGTAAAGTGTATTAGTTACCGCTAAGTGATTAGAGTGTCGCTGTCCAGAATTAAAAAAAAAAATTAATCATATGATTTTCTTAATTGTCATAGAAAAAACCTATAGCCAAAAATTTTCATCCTCTTACTCCTCCACCCTCTCACTTTTTAATCGCGATTTTAGTTTTTTTTGCAAGAACTATATCGAAACAGCTTAACGGTTGTTCCTATTTTAAATAGAACGAAATTATTTATGTTGCTTAATGACAGATGACGCTACGTCCGCCTCATCGAAATTTAATTCACACATGCGTCGGTTATTTACTAAATCAGTTAGGTATGTGTTTGAGTGAGTTCATGAATATTTTGATTTTACAATTGGATACTGTAATCGGGTTTTAAAGATTTTTCTAGCTTGGAAATACAATTACAATCGGTAAGTAACCGATTTCACACAGACAAAGTAGTACAGGTTAGCTAGTACACCTATATATTACCATTTTTCATCATTATGACAGTACATATTTATTTATATATAAATACTTATTGAAAGCTACATGCTCGGATCGCAATCAATGGGCTTATAACAATTTGGTTTTGGGAAATTTGTACTTTAGCAAACCACCACATAAGAGCAAACTTATTCACTATATTACGAGAATTTAACATAGATAAAAAAGGAAAATATCAATTAATTTTCAATTTTACAAATATCAAAAGCTTTTTCACTAGGTCGGAGAATATCCCGGTAGTCATTCTGTGAAGTAATAAATTGTGCAATAATTGTTATGCGCTCACAAAGCAAGCACGAGTAGTACCGTTCGTACCGTTTCAAGGGAATTAATTAGACTCAGAACTACGTCATTATGCGAGCCACGAGCTTAGGTTACGAAGTCGTCTCATATACGTATTAACTTAGAGTGTACGGCGCTTTGAAGCCAACGAAGCAAAGGGCTGCAGACCTTCTTTGAGAATTTCTCAGAATTTCCAAGAAGACTTGCCTTACGAATGCATTCGAGCGTTTATACATGATGAGTATTCTGTAAAGCGGTTTAATTTAGCTGCTTCCAAATGAAAACCATTCGCGATGGACTTTGGAAACTCAGTTTTAGAGTAAGCTCAATTTGGATGTAAAAAACAGTCCAGACAGTCATTAAGGATAGAAATGAAAACTCAAAACAATGAAGTAACTATGTTCTCTTTTGAATTTTTAAATTAATTGTAATGTAAATGATGATATTTAAATTTCTGAATTTATTTATTGAAATTACAAAAATTAGAGTGTGTGGCTTTTATATCTATTGGCAATTATATACATTTTTGTAAAGTCTATTAATCCGTCAAATGTACGATAAGTTGCAAGATAGCATATTATATATTATATTATATATCATATGCAGATTATATGTACACAGGCACCTATATTACGCGTCCCTGGTTCGACAGAAGCCGCGTTAGCGCAATAATGTCGGTCACGCTTACTAACTCTTAACAGCTTTACCGGACTATAACTAACTAAATATATCATGACACGAAATTGTAAATTTATATCCTGTCAGAAAAAAATGCAGTTCAACGCGCTTAATATACTTTTTATTTCAAAACATCTTAAAGATTTGCATCATAAGCTTTTCCATGATTTTCAACCTCTTTGTTCAGGAGTTTGCGATAGTTGGTATCTCATTACATAATTCGCCTGTTGAAATGAGGATTGTATTTAATCGACTACGGAGTTGTCGTCATTCAAATCGCAATAAACTAAATCGACGTAGATTTTACATGAACGTCGGGTTCAGTTTTAATTTGTGTATATAATGGAGACATACCCATCTATAAAATTTCTGTATATAGAAAACTTATATTAACCTTTAATTTGTAGAGATCGTGACTTTACCCAAAATTTCAGGAATACAAATCTTAAAAATAATAATAACAAAAACTGTATGTTTTTGTACCGATTTGAATGAGATATTTACGCGAAACGTATAATGTATAATTGTGTAATTAATAAATAGGTTATATTATTATTGTTGGAGCCGATCTAGGTGCTCCCAACGGAGAGCGTCTCATATATTATGCGGACGACATCGTAGTCGTAGCCAGAGGAAGGGTGGAGGGGGGGATGGAAGGAGTTGTTGTGCCTAGCTATGATGGCCACAACCCTCGTGGTCAGGTGTATAATGAGGTTGGGGCTCAGGGTGGTCTTCGAGAAAACCGAGGAGGTCATCTCGCGGAAGGGAACGGCCGGAGAACGCTTTTTGCTCAACTCCTACCACCACCGTAGCCAGACCTGAGGGGCTGGGCTGGGGGCCCATCTCCTCATCGCACAGGTTGAGTGTACAGGGGAAGCAGCTAGTGTGTACCAGGTCTGCCTCTCTATAGGTAGGAGTCTGGTCACCTTCCGCTTTACGGATCGTTGGAGCGGCTATTCAAGAAGAGGAATAATAGAATAGTCTAGATCCTTTGCCGCCGCAACAATACGGTCGGACGATACACAGTGGGATTTTAATCGGTGTGAGTCAGAGATAACCCAATCTGCTCTTCGAGAGGTTAACATATCCATAAGGGATTTTCCCACGTTAAAAAAAAAGTATGTTGAAATTTTACGTTGAATATTAGTATGCCTACTGGTTATCTTGTGTTTGATTCTTCTCCTAATATTTGAAATATGTAAATAACTTTTATAATTATCAAAATTTATTAAAACTATATTGCTCTCTGTATATTTTCAACTAGTTTTTAATTTGCTTTTTTTATTTGTTCTTTAAAAATTGACGAATATAATATTTTATACATGCCCTCCAGCTCTTCTGTACACAAGAACAATCATGATTTACACTAATAACAAATTACGAGTATCTTTGATAAATACGCGTGCTTATATAAAACTGCGTGTTTTGGTCACTCACTCTAGATCACGAAAATATCGCGCGATAAAGCGCGCGTGATTAGCATTTAAATGAGCACTACTTTTTTTCTGTGATTACAAAGAAACGGGTAATCGCGAACTAATAATTTAACGGTTAAAATATGTTAAAAACAATCACTTGCGTGTACAAAACGGTTATTCTTTCGGTTCATCCAAAAATAACAACTAACTTGTGGCCAGGATATAGATCTCAAGGAATTAATGTCATGCCATCGGAAGGGCTGGAAATACCGTCTATGTAGTTGCTTGCTTAGTTATACTAACTTTGAAATCTCTAAAATTGATTTTTATAATAAATGAGTTATAAAAAAGTAGTTTTATACACAAATTATAAATCTATAGTAAGTAATATTATAAAGCTGGAGGGTTTGGTCGAACGGGCTAAGCTCGGGTATTATTTGTGCGGTTTGATAAATTCTTATAGATTTGAAACATTCTTATTAGTTTTATTTCAGAGTTAGATAAGTCATTGTGGCTATTATAATATATTGAGGAAGGCTATAGCCTATAGGCTATATACCATCATGCGTCGAGCACCATTGAAAAATGTTTTGGATTTTTAACGGTTTGGTTTCCCAAAAAAAATTTTTTTTTTTTTTCCTTTTGAAAGCTTTCACTGCGTGTTAGCGTTAGCCGATAGTAACTATTCCACGCGGACGAAGTCGCGGACAGAAACTAGTTTCTCTATAAAGGCTACTGAAAAATAATGTGACGATTTAGAAGGATTTATGACAAAGTTTACTAGCTTAAAACCCGTCTTGGGTTTGTTTTTTTTCATTAAACGTTCGTTTTTAATCTTAAGAAATGTATAGTAAAATTGATTGAAATAGTCCTGTCACTTACAGATTGCTTGCCATCTCCGGATATTGGATTGAACATCGTCTTGGGTTAGGTTTAGAAAAATTCATCTTCATCGAAGGAGAATTTGAAAAAAAAGTACGTCTAGGAAAATTACGCCCCGCCATTGCAGTTTCCTATTTTATTTTACAAGATTTTTAAACTAATATTTAATTACATACAATACTGATACGGATTAATACAATATAAATGTTACACATTATAATTTTAGCGGGACCGGCAGAAATTCTCTCGCCCTGATTAAAAAAAAACTTGACAATATATATAATATAGCAAAATCTTCCTAATGAATCTCTTTGTCCACTGGTGAAAAACGCATGAAAATCCATTCAGTAGTTTTTGAGTTTATCGCAAACAGACGGATTGACAGACACACGCGGTAGTGGACTTTGTATGTAATGATATAATATACTATCTAATGATTTAAATTTAGTAACTAGCGCTATATAAAATAAATCTATGATCAAATGTCTAAGAAGGCAATATTAGATCCCAGGTAATAATAAACACTTTCCTGTTTTCAATGAAAGTTGAGGTAATTGTAAGGACTATTGACAGAGGAGCATGTCGTCATCAATAGTGACACGAAATTATAAGATCATCCATCCAAAAGTTCAAATGCGTACGAAGAAATACTAGCTTCTACCCTCGACTTCATTTGCGTTGAATAGTTACTCTGGACTAACGTTGACACGTAGTGGAAGCTTACAAAAGGAAAAGAAAACAGGTTTTGCAACAAGCTCACGAAATATTAAGCTTGGTAGTGCCTTTACGAGTCTTCGGAAATAAACAAATGACTACGCTCACATACCCGCTTCCTTCCATAAAGTCAACATATATTAGAAGATGTTAAGCGTTGGACATATTTGTACCGGATCCTCGTGATGAAATAACGGCAGCGAACGATCAGTACCAGCCTGTATCTCCAAACAGAGCGTGTTCACGCCCACGACCGCGTAACCACAGATCACACCGCCGTGGTCTGGGGGTAAATTTCGCTCCCGCACACCAGATTAGGCCCGCTCGGCAGTGGCTCAAGCCTAGTTCACCGTTCGCCGTTCCCTCGGCGTAGAGCCCTTTTTTTTTTCGAAATGACTACGCTATTGACCCAGTAAGCTCTTAACAGTTTCACCGGACTACTAAGGTGAGCGTTTAAGGCACTCAGCCGACTTTATTTTGGCAACCAGCTCAAGCATGTTGCATGTGTTTGTTGCATACAAAATCGCGACCTATCTTAGCTAGCCTAGCTAACTATTCATATATGTATGAGTTGTTGAAACGTATATGTGTACCAAGCATACACGCCTCATCAACTCCTCGCGTAGAGCCCTTGAATGCGCTGCTCGCGCGATACAATGACATAAAATCTTACATCATTGTAACAACAGTACACATATCGCCTCCACGCACGTGCACGAATACACGCTTACACATGAAAGTGGAAATAGTTCAGGAAATTATCTGATACGAAATATTTATAAGAGTTGTTGAGGTATGTGTGCATGGTACACATATATGTTTCAACAATTCAACAAAACAAATGTTTCATATACCTACGTATGAATAGTTAGTTTAGGTTAGCTCAGATAGGTCGCGAATTGCACATATCAGGCAACAGCCCAAGCCGAGGTGTGTCGTGCACCCTTGAGCTAGTTGTGAAATAAAATCGGCTGAGTGCCTTATGCGCTCGCCTTAGTAGTCCGGTGAAGCTGTTAAGACCCTGGTGGGTCAATAGCGTAGTCGGATCGAAAAAAAAAATGTTAGGTGTTGGAGCGAAATGGTATAATAGAGTGTATTCGATTATGGTTGTCATAGATACTTTGAGCATTTATTATTTACAGCTACGTTCATATTACGGATTCAACTGTCTTTTTGTATCGTTTCGATGACTAATATTTAGTTCTATTCCTTTTATTATATTCTAGTGCCAGATTTAAAGGGCTGTCCATTAATTATGTGTAGTGTTCAGAGGGAGGAGAAAGACAGGCCGAATCTTGCTAAATGGAAGGGAACTTCGTCAAATAGCATGTAATTTTTTTGGGCTAAAAAGTGTAAAAATGTTTGAAAATTATAATAATTTAAAGTAAAACCTAGTAGACTAATATATACTAAGACCTGGCACAATTTTGATATATAAAATTTGTGAAGACTTATTTAATAGGTCTATATTAAATACATAAATCGATGCAAAGTTATTTAATTTTTATATATCGCAATATAATATAAATATGATAATAACAAAAAAAGAAATTGAAAATAATAAAACAAATGGTTGTATTTTTTTTCAATTAATTCAAAGTACTAATACTCATAATATTCGTGCATATTTTGGAAGATCTCACGTGAGATTAGGGTTAGTAAGAAGGGAGGCGGTCGAGATAAACCTCAAGACATCTCACCAAGCAGGGTGGAGAGTGTCAAAAAATGTTCAAGAATGCCTCACGTAATTCATGGGCGCTCCCTAATTGTCTAAGATACAAATATAATCAAACATTTCTTTTGAAGGCAAACGAGGTAGCTGCCAGACGTCTTCAGGTAGAAGTAGCAAAGAAATATCATATAAACTTGTTTGATCCGGGATATAAATATTTCTATTCCATATTTGTTAACAACTTTGAGAAGTTGCAGGCGACGAGTTATTCAGAGTTCGTGTCGTATGCAACGAGTTCGATAACAGGAGAATCTCTAAGATAGTTCTGTGAAATTGGAAAGGGGAACTTGATCAAACTTAGTTTGTTGAGTACACGATAATTTAATTTGTGAGATAGCAGGCATCGTTAACATGAACAAGAATGGAAAGTTCTATCATCACTATTCCTTACTTAATCTTCTGATTATCACACGGATAATCAAAATCCTGAAGATTACTAACTCTCGATATAATAAGATTTTACGTACAGCCTTTTTTTGTTTTGTCACTTCAAAAATTATTTCGCTATGTAAGGCTTTATAAATTTGTCCATTATTTTATTTCATACTATCTTCTACCCGCGACTTCATCCGCATTGAATAATTATTTTGGACGAACGCTAACGCGTAACGGAAGTTCTCAAAAGAAAAAGAACATTTTGGCACATTTTACATTGCTGCTGCTCTCCTGTTCGTTTTAGCGTGATGATATATAGCCTAATACGAATTTGTCAAATCAGACCAGTAGTACCCGGCATTAGCGTGTTGAATCAAACAAACAAAACCTTCAGCTTTATAATAGCAGTGTAAATTACTACTGGGGGCCTAACCAAGTTGCTTATCTACAATCACTAACACAAATAGAAAACGGAAAAATGTATGGAGATGACATATCTGAACGCTATATCACGTGATTTCACGTGATGAAATAAAATCACGTGATATAGCGATCAGATATTTCATATCCATACATTTTTCCGTTTTGTATTTGTGTTAGTGATTGTAGATAAGCAACTTGGCTAGGCCCCCTCTTTTCTCGTACTAAACTCGAGCTGTCATTCAAACTACAATAATTTTTGATAGAGTTGACCGAATTTAATAAAATAAAGATTAAGTTACTTTCAAAGATATGCTTTATGATTTTCTTGGTGAGGTTATATTACGAACTTAGTGCTTTAGCAGTGATACGTGTTCATACGAACAGACAGACAGAGAGACATACATTTCTAAAAATGATTGAAATCTATTTTATAACTTATTCCTAAACACCAGCAACAATTCACTATATATTTTTTCACTGAAATAAAAAAAAAGACGTGTTAGATTTATATTCATATTATATGTATAGATATAGATCTTTTTAAATGTCTATGTATTTTCCATATAAATCATATAAAATTTTTGGATGAAATACAGACTCTGAGAATGATTTTATGAATGTGACAAGACCAAGACCAGTTTGGAAAAAAAACTTGGTAATAAGATCAAGAAACTCGATGGGATTTATTTTTTGAATACAAACCATTTTTCACTAACAAATGTTAGCGAATGTACAGAGCTGGATGTTAATTAATTACTTGTGGGGTACATTACAAAGAGATGTTTGAGAGGATGTCATGCATAGGCAGACCGTTTCCCCGGCCAAAAAGGCCATGGGATTTTAGTCCGTGGTAGTAGGGCATAGGAGTAGTTGCTGTACACTCCGTATCCGTATCCATTGTGAAATTTTTCTACGTAAAAAAACTTGAAGGGGTATTGTATAGTAATTAATCTACTAATTAGTGATACTAGAAGACTTGAATAATTATCATATTATAATGTTCTTTTAGAATATTTTTTTATAACTGTTATAGAAAAAGCAAACGTCTTGATTGCATTGAAGCTTTAATGAGAACTCATTGTTCTGTTTCAACGGGTTCATTTTTAGAAACACCAGCCTGCTTTGGAAAATTGCTATTTTAGTATACTTATCGAGATTGTTTAAGGGTGAATAATGTAACGCAATGATTATTAAAAACGAAGCAACTACCATACAAAATTTGGTTGAATAATACGCCAAGTGAGAGCGCAGAAATGGTGCAAGAGGGTTCATGACACGGTGCGGGGTATTGAAGACTGTTAGAGGAAGTTTTCGCTGTACGACGAGAACCGAGTATTACTGTGAAGCACAGAACTGAATATCTAAGTTAATGAGGCAACCTGCTGCGCGGTTGGAGGCGTGCAAAGTTTAATACGAAATCTAACTTTACATAATTGCGTTGACATTAGTTGAACGTTTTAGAATTAAACGCAACAGATTCGATTGTTACAATTAGTATTTCTAATTCAATGTAAATAGCTGTAAGTCTGGTTTTTTACCTACTTATGGGGATAGCCTCATGTTCAAGGCTACATTTTGAAAGTTTTAAAACTTTTTTTTGTGAAATAATTTTATATTATTATAATATATATGTACATATATAATTATACATTAAATACAATCTTCCTGTGATGATTGCAAATCATTATGTAACTCTTGAATGGTAGAAAGAACTTTTTGTTAAATGAAAAAAAAAAAAACGTTTTGGTGAGATACTGCAGATGTATTCAAGAAAAAGAAGGTGGCTGGCTCAAACGATTTTTCATTTTGTAATTATCTAAAATCAAAGTAACAAAAAGAAAATTAAATATTAAGCTTGTCATTCTGTCTAGTAACAGATTGATATAGCAGAAAGATTTTAGTAAAAAGTTACAAAATAGCGCCCTAGTATCAAAATATATTCAAAAATCGACTTTTTCTGATGGTTTAAAATCAATATAAAAGCAATATTATGGATAACAAAATGTAATTCTGGAACCGAACAGAGACATTTATGTGTACAAAGTTGTGTAAGAAGTGTAATCTAGTCGGTCTCATATCTTTTTTTTATCCTTGCCGACAAAAAAAGAGATCTGAAGAAAACGTGTCTAAAGTTTGGACAAAAAATTTCAGGTTTGGGGAATACGCGTCTAAAGTTCGGACAAAAAATTTCAGGTGTGAGGAAAACGCGTCTATGTTTGGACAAAAAATTTCAAATACATTGATCATCTATTCCTAAGAGTGTTGTAATTTCCAAAATTGTTTTACTTGTTATAATGTATCTAGGAGTCAAATTCCAAACACAGAGTTGAGAATTCTATACGGTGGCTAACAATAATGTACATATGGGCACCACAGCTGCACGGTACACTTTCCCCTACTATTTGCGAGAACTTTAAAACTACTAAGTGTTTCGGTCTAAAGTTTTCAAAGTATGTTCTTATTACATTTAACTTTAAAAAATGTTTTATTTTAAATCGAACATGAGGTTACTTCTTTATAGAGAAATTTAAATCAGCGGTTACTTTGAAATAATTGATTCTACAATACATATTTCATTAACTGTTGTTTACGCTTGAATGTGCCATGACTAATAAATCTATGTAATACCTTTAAACGAGCAATTCTTGTATATATTTATATTTATATATATATAGGATCTCGGAAACGGCGTCAGCGATTTTCGTGAAACTTAGTATGTAGGTAGTTTCTAGGACGCTAAATCGATGTAGCTAGATTTTATGAGTTTTGATTTTATGATTTTAACTGAGTTTTCAGGCAATGAAAAAATATAGCTACAATATAAAGGTACATTTCGCCGGCGCCGACATAACGAAAAATAGCTCAGATGGAAATCGGTTGCTTCGAAAATCCGGGTAACCCCAGCTCGAATCCAAGTGACAGCAAAAGAGATATGTTTCTTTAACATTTTTTTTCGTAAAAAAAGATTAATTTTAGAAGGCAAACCTAATAGTTTATTTTAATTTTTTATATGTTTTTTAAAGAACCGAGCTAGGCTCGGTCACCCTGGTTCTATTCTTTTATCTGCCAGTAGCGTTTAGAATCCGGTACTCAGAAACTTAGCGTTACCTATTTGTAATATTACACCAGAAAAGATTGTGGTTATGAACTAAAACTTAAATGGATAAAGAATATTAGTTGTTATCTGCAACAGTTACTATTTCGTATATACTTATGGAATATATGCTTTCGTGTTCAGTTCTATTCTACTCTTAAATTGGTTATGTAGTTTCAAACAAGGAAGATGCTCTCTTTGTTATGCGCTAAAAGGTAGACGCTCGCTTTGCTGGGTGTAATTTTCTCTCCTATAATATTGTAATAAGATATTTACTTTTATATTATAACTAGCTGCTCTCACGACTTCGTTCGCGTGGAATAGCTACTCTGAGCTACTAACATGTAGCAAAAGCTCTCAAAAAGAAAAAAAAAATATTTTGAAACATTCTTCATTGATATTTCGCTTCTATTGACTTTTTTTTTTCGAAATGACTACACTATTGACCCAGCAAGGTCTTAACAGCTTCACCGGACTACTAAGGCACTCAGCCGACTTTATTTTGGCAACCAGCTCAAGTGTGCACGGCACACCTTGGCTTTGCTGTTGCCTGTTGCATGCAAAATCGCGACCTATCTTAGCTAACCTAGCTAACTAACTATTCATATATATATATGAGTTGTTGAAACGTATATGTGTACCAAGCATACACGTCTCAACAACTCCTCCATATATTTATTATCGGAAAATTGAGAGTTTTTCAGTTCGATAAGGAAAAAAAAGTAAACCCTTCCACTATCATGTGTAAGCGTGTAGCGTGCACGTGTGTGGGGGTGATCGTGTAGTGTTGTAGCGGTGATGTATATTTGTGTGTCACCGTATCGCGCAAGTAACGCACTCAAAGGCTCCCTACCGAGGGATCGACCCTAGGTTTGAGCCGCTGCCGTGGGAGGCCTAATCGGGTGTGCAGGAGCGAAATTAACCCCCAGACCACGGCGGCGTGATCTGTGGTTACGCGGGCGTGGGCGTGAACACGCTCTGTTTCGAGGGACAGGCTGGTGTACTGATCGTTCGCTGACGTGATTGAAACAGGAGGGTGGGTAAAAATGTGTCGCGGACGTCTTTTATAACGCGCAGCGTTAGGTATGGGTTCATAGTTTGCAGCGGATACCACGGACTGGGATGATTCGCGGCTTTTTCTAAATAACGAATCGTAAGTGATTTTACGTACGCCCAGATAGAAGGGATCTCTAGATCTCTATGGAGATCGACTCTCCGGATGTATATAAATAGGTCCAACCTATAGCCTATAGCTGTTTATGAAAACACACAACCAAAACAAGCAACTCTGATGCACATATACTTACCCTCTATATGGAACTATTTCTGTGATGTTTATAAATCATTCGATAACAACTTTTATAATTTAGCTGTAATACATAGATATTATAAAAGTGATACTTGATTTTATGAAGTTTCATGCCTTTTCAGTATCTATTAAGGTTCACGGTTAGGTCGGATAAATTGGGTGCTAGTTTACGGGATTCATTCCATCGACGCATTAATTATAAACTGATAGGTAATACCATCTTTTAAAATGTCGATGAAAGTTATTCTTGAGACAGTCTCGGTCTAATACTTGTAAATGCACATTGCAAGAGTACTGTACAAAACTATTATATGTCAAGAGTATGTACATATTTAAAAAAAAAAAATTAATAAAATTATCTATATATTAATACGTGAAGCAAAAAATGTACCCCTTTTTAACTTATTTCCCGTCAACGGTTGAATTTGAAATTTGGCATAGTTAAAGTTTATATGGCGGAGAAGTGCAGAAAGCTGTTTATTTTATACTAGCCTCTGCCCGCGACTTCGTTCGCGTGGCTTAGATATACTAACACTAACATTTTTCATCTGTGCTCAGCTCCTATTGGACTTAGCGTGGTGACATATAGCCTTTATAGGTTGATAGGATAGAATGGTTATCATTCTCGATGAATGAGCCATATGCCACTGAAATAATTATTCAAATCGGACCAGTAGTTCCTGAGATTACCCCCTACAACGTCACAACATCACAACATTACAACGTCACAAACTCACAAACTTTTCCTCTTTATAATATTAATATAGATAATATAGATAAAATGCATTAGAAGTACATTAAATTAATTAAAATATGTACGACTCACACTACTACTCGAATTTTACACAACATATACACACATGTAAATAAAAAAACATTCTGACAGCCGTCAATAAGTACGAACTTCAAAAAAAAATTTTCACCCTAAATTCAACAATGATATCATAAAATATAAGTATTATTGTAACGTTTATTATTTTTTATGGTGAACTCACTTCAAATGTTGATTTAATAAAAAAATGATCAAATAATACTTTGTATAATCAAAAAAGAATTTTGTTCATAAAAGTAATCCATGACTTAGACCTTCGCGGTTACAATGTTGCAATTCAACCTCATATAGAATGAAAAAAATTTTTTTTTCAAAAGCTAATGGTAGTTTTAAAAAACATCTTTGTATTAGATTCACCATTTGATTGTATTGTAGATCCAGTACTTTTCCAAACGATGATACTGCGCATATCACTATTTCTCATAATGAACAGACTACATTTAATTCAATATCACCCAGAAATACCCAGAATCGTGTAAAATTAATTGAAAATTGTGTCATGGGTTGCGATAAATTTCTTTATTTTCGTAGAGTTATGTTCGCTTAAAATTTGATAGCTTTATCACGTGATTTTTGTTTCATATTTCTAATTAACTTCAATTTTCATTTACACATAGATTTTTTAAATGTTTACATAATTAAAGATCATGGCAAATAACTAAGTAGCCATGATGAAAACCTTTGATTATACCCTTTGACAAAAGAACCCTAATAAAGTTCGAACCTTAAAATATCAAATAACTATGGTCGAATGTCGACCACTGGGCGCCCACTAGTTTTTAATAAAAAAATTATATTAATATTATTATATTATATTAATATATATATTTAATATATTATATAATAGTAATAATATTTTTAATAAATTCAACATCGTTACTCGTACCTTATCGATCGTGGAAACTAAAAACAATGAGGTTCTAAGAATAGCTCGTTTCAAACTTTGTCGAATTGTTCGAATAATGGCGTTGGTCTTTCAGAGTTTTCCTTCTCTAGCAAAATATATATTGATGTATAAACGTGCGGCAGTGCGTTTGAGTGGAGTTATAAAATATTCAAGACAAAGAGAAACAAAATGAAAAATACATCATCAGGTGGACTGGGGCTATAATATTTTAAGGTATAATAAGGGAGTTAATTTTATTTTTGTCAGTACTATCTAGTGTAAGATAAATTTCTCTTGTCGCAAATGGTATATGGTAATTTATCGGCTTAATCGTTTTCGACCATTTTCGTTTTGATTTTTAGAATTGAAACTTTCTTTAGGCGCTTTGAGTGGTATTTTTGGCAAGAATAAAACTTACTAAGACTAGAGAGGTAACATCGTTCATAAAGAAACGTCTATGTTTTCCTGTTGAAAATAAGAAAACATAATAACTTTGTCCTCTTTGGAATTTTAAAAATTAATTACAGTGTGACTTATTTAAATTTCATTATTTTGTATATTTAAATTATTAACATCAAAATGGTTTTAGCTAAATAAAGAACTAATATAAATGAAAGGAATCTTTTGTTCTTGGAAATATGGAATCTTAACACATAAGACACGATCCATTTTTATCTATTTTATCTCGTGTGCGTCTGACAGTCCGTTCGATCTCCCGTCTCGCCGATCTCGTACCTATGGCGCGGTACAGCGGCTGCGGTCAGATGTAGTGTAATTATATTATAGTTACAACTCCGGCCTCGTACGGGTGCATTATATGACGTAATATGACGTCATACGTGTCTAAGTGTAATTTGGATTAACTTTATAGCAGTTTTACATTTAACTTTGTGAGTACTAACAGAAACAACTTTTTATTAGTCGAGTGTAATTTGAAATCTGTGGTTTCCTTTAGTATTTAATAAAAATTTATGACGTATTAAATAGCGTTTTGGGGTGTAAGGGGTGTCGAGTAACATCTTAAGACTTGAGACACCCAAGCCAACCTCACCTGCATGTGGTGCACCCTGCTGATCAACGAACGAGACCATGGCGATAGCGGGGTGGTAGGGTTTTACAGCCCGACTGGGTCGCAACCACTATGTACATGGCGAAAAAGCCCGTCATAGTGACTCGCTTTTGCACGTCGCGTTTCGGGATCAGCCTGTGCATATCCAGTACAGGGTAACTTTCGTCATTATGGCCGGCATTACAGCGGCGACCGACGATGGGTAATCTGTCTCTCGGTGGTCGCCACTGTTTTTGGATTGTACTATGCTTACTATCAGGCATAGCGCAGTCACTTTGTCGTGCTTCAATAAAAAAAGCGTCATAAATAACTAATTATCTTTTAATGATAAATCTATATAAATATAAATCAATTACTGATTGTATATGTAATGCGCATCACTTCATAATTACTGCACCTATATGGCTAATTCTTTTATGTGTTTGTAATTTTCAAGATAAGGTTTGTATGAAAGAAAATGTTTGAAAATTGGACAGACAAAAAAAATGAACAACGTCTCCATATTCAAAATGCCATACGATTACGGAATACGACACCGCGTCAACTTCAGGATGTTAAAACCATCAACAAATTTAGAATGCAATTACACTGATATCTATATATCTACCTACATGTTAGAAAATGTACATTATTGATATATATCATCTTCTATATCTAAATCTAAAATAATAATGTAAATCTAACGTGTCTGTAATTTATAAATTTAAGTCTAGGAATAAGTAATAAGATACAATTTTAAACATTTTTAGAAATGTCTGTTGCTTTGTTTGGACGCACATCACTGCTAAAGTCATAATAAAACCTCACCAAAAAATCATAGAGCATATCGTTGAGAGTAATAGTCCTTATTTTATTGAAATGGGTTAACTCTATTAAAAATTATTGTAGTTTGAATGACGGCTCGAGTTAAGTACCAGAAAAGAGTAGTAGTAATCTATACTATGAACGTGTTACATTGATGATAAAACCTTACTAAGAAGATCATAAAGCATAATAATTAACATACAGGATAGAGTATTTTTATTAACTCTTGTTGTGTGTATACATTTTTAATAATATATTTAATCTATACTAATATTATAAAGAGGTAAAGTTTGTGAGTTCGTGACGTTGTGATGTTGTGACGTTGTAGGGGGTAATCTCAGGAACTACTGGTCCGATTTGAATAATTTTTTCAGTGTTATATAGCTCATTCATCGAGAATGGTTATAGGCTATATATAATAACGCTAAGACTAATAAGAACGGAGCACAGATGAAAAATGTTTCAAAATCGGGATGTTTTTCCTTCTGAAAACGAGAACGAAGTCGCGGGCAGAGGCTAATATCATTATATATATCTATCTAATACCTTTAAACGAGCAATTCTTGTATATTTTTATATTTGTATATATTTAGGATCTCGGAAACGGCGTCATCTATTTCCATGAAACTTAGTATGTAGGTAGTTTCGGAAACGATATGTTGATATAGATTTTTAAGTGAGATTTCAGGGAATAAAATAATATAGCTAGAATATGAAATGATAATTTTGAAAGGCAAACCTAACGATTTATTTTAATTAAATAAATAATTTTATTATTACAATTATAAGAGAGATACCGTTTTTAATTTTTTTTTATTGTTAAAATTAATAGTAATTTTTTATTGTTAAACAATTCTGTGAGGCAAATCTAAGTTTATTTTAATTTAAAAATGTTTCTTTAAAGAATCTAGCTAGGCTCGGTCGTTCAGGTACTGTATGCTAATACCTGTATGTATATGTAAATATCAGGGTAGTCTTTAAGCTATGTGCGAATTTTTCTTCTAGATGGGCTCCAAATATATCGAAAAAATTCATATTAGATTGCAGCTCTTAATTTTAAAATTAACCCGTTACCCAAACAACCAAAGTTTAATATGGTAATAGCAAGGGTTCTTTTATTTCTTTGGATTTTTTAAAGTGTTGACCTAATAAACGCATTATTTCGACACATGAATATTCTCATAACCAGTTTAATGCTCTAGAAAAAAATCTTTTATCTTGCCCAGTATAAAAGTTATTCAAGGTATTTTTGTGTCATGTTTGGAAATATTAATATTAGACTGGTTTTCATCAATATTAACACTCGGGACAATAAATATATACATGTTTATGAAGTCCTTTAATCAATTATACTTATGATGAAGTGTAAAACATCAATATTACATGTACGCAGGCCACTATAAATATATAATATAAATTTGAGAGGCAGTACGGAAACTACGAACAAACGCTTGAAAACGGCACACTTACACAAACATGCGCATCGACGAGAGTTTTTTTTTCTCGATCTGATTACGCTATTAACCTAGCTAGGTTTTAACAGTTTCACCAGACTACTACGGCCAGCGCTTGCGGCACTCAGTCGATTTTATTTGACAACTAGCTCAAGGGTGCGTAGCACACCTCAGCTTTGGCTGTTGCTTGATATGTGCAATGCATGATCTACCTGAGCTAACCTAAGTTTTGTAGGTGGTAGAGCCCCGCTGAAGCTATTTTTGGTATCAGCATGAATGGGTCGGCTCCTCTGGGGTAGTACCACCCCTCTCACAGATAACCGACGTAAAATAACAGTGCTTGCATTGTTGTGTTTCGTTCGGTCAGTGAGAGAGCCGGAGGCCCACGTCCCTTCCTCTTTCCTTTTTTCCCTTTCCTTCCCCTCCCACTTCTCCCATATACAGGTTGGCAACGTACTTGCGACGTCCCTGATGTCGCTAGTGTCTATGGACGGTGGTGATCACTTAACATCACGTGACCCACCAGTTCGTTTGCCTCCTTTGATATATAAAAAAAAAAAAAAACTATTCATATATATATATGAGTTGTTGAAACATATATGTGTACCAAGCAGACATACCTCAACAACTTTTATATATATTTAGTATCGGTTAATTTTCTAAACTATTTCAGTTCGATAAGGAAAAAAATAAAACCCTTCCACTTTCATGTGTAAGCGTGTACGTGTGTGGAAGTGATATGTGTAATGTTGTCGCAGTGATGAAAGATTTTGTGTCACTATATCGCGCGAGCAGCGCACTCAAGGACTCCACACCGAGGGAACGGACCTAGGCTTGAGCCGCTGCCCAGGGGGGCCTAATCTGGTATAGACGAAGGGTTTTAAAATGTATTCCGTGGAAAGCACCGCGAATATCGCTTAGGGGTCTCGTCGATGCACGTGTTTGTGTCCGTGTGCCTGTACGAGCGTTTATAGGTAGATTCCGTATAGTCTCGTCTTATATCTATACTGTGACTATCGTACTCGTCGCCGCGCTAGTCTGACGCACACTGCGTAAGCGCAATATGGCCAAGTACGTTAGTAGCATGTCGCTGGCGCTCTATCAGACGTTTTTATCCTGCCAAAAAAAGCTCAAAGTGCCTAAAGAACAATTCACTTCATAAATAGTGGGTGAAACATAAACACTAAAGAGATCATCAAATATATTAACAGAGTTATGTTTAGTTTAGTTATTCAGATGTCATTCTATATGTTTATACTATATAAAGAACGTTTGGTAACACTTTCTTCAGCTAGTTTTAGGTATTTCACTACTGTAACTTTGAATAACTTATACCGTTAACACTATCTGTTGACCAGTCTCATTAAAGGCTGGTATCGCGCGTCGCCCTTTTGACATTGAAGAACTCCTGAGAGTTAATACATAACACGATAGTACTTTAACTGAGAAATAAAACAAAAATGGCTTGCTAAGACATTTATTAATTAATTTATATGTGGTTTAAGATTACATTTGACATAAACATCGCGATCGTTAAACGATTAATAATACTGATTACATGTTTTTTTTTTTCATTTTTGTTTTGCTAAATAATTTTTTTTTTATATTTTCCGTTTTTTTCGATTACATATACATTGAATGATTACACGGAATAATTTCTTACACTATTTAAACATACATATTTTTTATTACCCAAATATATATTAAGCATTACCAAATATCACATTGCGCTTTGAATCGTGGCTAAGAGCTTTAAGTACCCTGGCTGAATAAATAAAAAAAAAAATATTAAAAACAATATTTTCTATTGATAGCATTGTGAGATGTCTCTCGCATTAATAAACAAATGTCAAGATTACATTATTTTCTCGTTTAACACTAAAAGAAGGTTCGATAGATACTTGAATATTTTAATAAATAAATAGTTTAAAAAATGACTTAAAGTTGTTTTAAAAATTCATTAGAATCGAAAGCTCCAAAAGAAGAAAAATACATATTATTGATAAATATAGGTCGTACACATGAACCATATCTCTATCCTATAAATTGATTAAATAGACATCAATACCTTATGATTAATACGCTAAATAATTATATAATTACTGCTAAGCACACACCTTTATGGTTAATGAAATTGCGATTGTATCGCTGCCATTACCCCGCGCCGCCGTACGGGGTATTGTTTATTTGTTGTCACACAATTAATTCCGCCACCAATACGGAATATTGTTTATTTGTCGTTTAATTCCACCGCCAAAATGTGGTATTGTTTATTTGTTGTCTCACAAATCATTCCGCTGCCAACATGTGGTATTGTTTATTTGTCGTCTCATAATTAATTCCAACGCCACCATGAGGTACTGTTTATTTGTCGTCTCATAATTAATTCCAACGCCAACACGTGGTATTGTTTATTTGTCGTCTCATAATTAATTCCAACGCCAACACGTGGCATTGTTTATTTGTCGTCTCATAATTAGTTCTACCGCCAACACGTGGTATTGTTTTGTTTGTCGTCTCACAATTAATTCCGATGCCAACTCGTGGTATTGTTTATTTGCGTCTCACAATTTATTCCGACACTAACACGCGGTATTGTTTATTTGTCGTCTCACAATTAAATCCACCGCCAACACGTGGTTTTGTTTATTTGTCGTCTCACAATTAGTTCCGACGCCAACACGTGGTATTGTTTATTTGTCGTCTTGCAATTAAATCCACCGCCAACACGGTGTATTCTGTATTTGTCGTCCCACAATTAGTTCCGACGCCAACACGTGGTATTGTTTATTTGTCGTTTCACAATTAAATCCGACGCCAACACGTGGTATTGTTTATTTGTCGTCTCACAATTAATTCCACCGCAAACACGTGGTATTGTTTATTTGTTGTCTCACAATTAATTCTGCCGCCGACACGGCATATTGTTTATTTGTCGTGTCACAATTAATTCCGACGCCAACGCGTGGTATTGTTTATTTGCCGTCTCACAATTAATTCCGACGCCAACACGTGGTATTGTCTATTTGTCGTGTCACAGTTAAATCTACCGCCAATACGTGGTATTGTTTATTTGTCGTCTCACAATTAGTTCCGACACCAACAAATGGTATTGTTTTTTTGTTGTCTCACATTTAATTCCGCCGTCGACACGGCATATTTTTTATTTGTCGTGTCCCAATTAATTCCAACGCCAACGCGTGGTATTGTTTATTTGTCGTCTCACAATAAATTCCTAATCTATCCCACAATTTTTTTTTTTTGAGATTATATAGCCTTAAATCTAGACTACGATTGATTATATGTTTTCACTAGGGTCGATTAAATATTTCCTTAATAAACATTTCGAGCACGATTTAAATAGTGTTTTCGATATCAAAAGATAATCTCTCGGACTTTTGTTATCGCATTATTTATCTCGTGTCTATATGTTTTATATTACTTATTTATAAATTCACGTCCTTTGACGTTATAGTTGGATAATGTCGTATCCAACTACCAAAATCTACTAATAATTTACTTGTACTTTTAGGCTTTCTGTAAGGGTACAATTACGCAACCCATTCTTAATATCTATAACTAAAAACTATTAGAAGATTAATATGAAAAGTTATATATTTTTACTACACACTATACCTATAATAATTTTCCTTAATGAACAATTCAGAAAAGACCGACATAAAACGTACAAATAAATAAGGGCTCATATTTATAATATTTGTAGGTTTTTCGCAGCCTTACCTATTATTGTACATACCAAATCGAATCCAAAATATTCCAATAACAATAACTCTTTCGTTAGACGCAATTACAATAATAAGTACAAATCTGAATATGCGTTAAGTTTATTCTTAATTTTAAGTCGATGACAGATCTATTTATCTAATCGCTGTTATACGTATGTGTGTATAATGTTTTTTTTTATAATTTTAATTTTTTTTTTATTTTTGATTATAATTTATATATTTTTTTATTTTTTATAATTTATAAATTTTTATTTTTTTATAATTTTTTTATTTTATTTATAATTTATATGTTTTTTTTATGATTTTTAATTTTTTATTTTTTTTAGCGACGATTTCATATGATACTAAGTTAAGGCTATTGAGTTAAGTTAAGGCAAGTGAAATTAAAGCGGACCTCGTTTCCAGAATTCGGCCGTTAATACTGTTGAGAACTAAGTTAGGATGACTCTTGTGCTTGTAATTTTACACATGGATCTACTATTTTCACAGAGCAAATAATGTAAACATAGCATATAGTAATAAGATCATGCCGAATTTTTATATATATATATCATAGGAGACAGATGAACAGGCGGATCACCCGGTGTTAAGTGATCACCGCCGTCCATAGACACTAGCAACGACAGAGGAGTCGCAAGTGCGTTGCCAGCCTGTATTTTGGAGGAAACAGGAGAGGAAAGAGTGATGGGGAGGGAAGGGGAGGTGGGCCTCCGGCACTCTCACTGACCGAACGAAACACAACAATGCAAGCATTGTTACTTGACGTCAGTTTTCTGTGAGAGGGTGGTCTATTATGTCATAGGAGGCAAACGAACAGACGGGTCACCTGATGTTAAGTGATCACCGTTGTCCGTAGACACTTGCAACACCAGGGGAGTCGCAAGTGCGTTGCCAGCCTATTTTTGGGGGAAGGGGCAAGGGAGAGAGAAGGAGAGAGGGGCGAGGGGAAGGGGCAA
>JACEII010000036.1:2582649-2655874 GCA_014332785.1 Antheraea mylitta
AGGTTCATTTAAAATGAAGCACTGAACCAAGTCTTACGTCTTTAAAATTTAAAAATAATTTCCCATATGAAAGCCATTTTGCAATCTAGCTGAAATAAATTTATATGTAAATTGTAACTGATGTGGCGTGTAATGTTAGGTTCATACACTTTATATCTTCATGCAATTAATGACCAATATGAGTCGGTTAGATTTTGCATGTAGACGCTATCTACATTAGTTTCATTTAAATTAGTGTTTGTACATGCTTGAGAGTAATTATGTCTTTAAAATGTTAAAATATTTTCCTACGTGAAAGCCATTTTTCAATCTATCTGAAATATATTTATATGCAAATTGTAACTGATGTGACGTATAATTTTAGGTTTATACAATCTTTATTATATGCAAATAATAACCTAAGTAAATTGGTAAGATCCTGCACATAGATTATATTAACTTTAGTATTTATTTTAGTTTGAAGCATTAAACTAAATATCATGTCTTTTAAATTTAAAAATGGTTTTCTACGTGGACCCCGTAAAATACATTTAAACGTTAATTGTAACTACACTTTGTATCCTTTATGCAAATAATAATCTATACAAGTTAGTTAGATGGAACATGTAAAGTTACAATCACTGTAGTATTTGTGACAACTGGTCCATACATTTTGGATATTGATACAAATTATGTTATGTTTTTAGGTTTGTTAAGTTTACTAACTACAATGTTGGCTAAGTAAGGCTTTAATATCTTCACCGGACTACGGTTTGTTAACCTGTCATGGCTTTGATAGAATGAGTTGTTTATAACACTTGTGTTTGATTGAATATTTTCATTTTGGAAATACACTAAATCTGTTTATGTAATACAAAGTTCTGCCCTCGACTTCGTCCGCATGAAATAGTCACTTTGGGCTAACGATAACTTTAACTCGCGACTTTGTTTAGGTAGAAGGCATAAATAAATTTTTTCGCATATCATGCATTATAAAATCATGAATTATGGGACTTATAATATTAAAATGGATGTTTATAATTATGTATACACTATGTTCTACAGTTGTATTTCAAACGCGAGAAATGGTGATTTAAATGAGAATATCATGATAATTGTGTGGCGATATGCGTCAATTTGCGGTCTATGAAATTAGTACGTAACTGAATCAGGGACATCAATTAAATGCTTAATGATTTCAACAGATATTTTCGGAGAACATCAGTCCGTAAATTGTATCTTATTATGAATTATTCTTTATTACAGCATGACAACCTATTTAGACTCGATTATAATCTTGCTATCCAAAATATTTTATCTGTTTCAACGTGGTAGATTGAAAATAATATAATCCAAGACGCAAAAAAAAAATGTTTAATATACAAATAAGCAAGCGGACACGGCGGACGTTATCCCGCTCTAATAATAAAAAAATAATTGACAAATTATATACTAAATCGATTGTGAGGAAGGCCTCATGAATCATTTTATCGATTTGTGAAAAACGCTGAAAATCCGGAGAGTAGATTTTGAGTTTATCGCGATAAAAATAACTAGATTAAAATTACTAGATAGATAGAAGAATTATCCAGGACCCATAAGTATAAAAAAGATTTTAAAGAATCGATTACGCTGTTTAGATGAAAAAAATTACGAACTGGAATTTTTATATAAAGATTACCCAGACTACTATATAATATACGTAAATACTGTATCTTAAATATCTATTTCAATATTAGAAGTATTATTCTCAATAATAGTAGTGACGTATCGAAGTACGAAGGATCCATTGTTGTATCTATGTTGAGTATTGTACAAATACTGTACATTATAGGTGTAAGGAGCATGCAGTATGATAAATAGACATTTATAAATAAAAGCTTTGAATTGTTAATGGTTTACAAAAACTTTCCAAAAAAAAAAGATTGATAATTAAGTAGCTTCTAAACAAGAAAAGCAACTGTTGGCAAAAAGTCAAGAAAATCATACTCAACGGTTTTGTTCGCTGTGTGTCCGCAAGAAAAAAATGACTAAATCTGAAAACTAGATTTAATAAAATATTGATATAATATTAATACCAGAAACTACGATTAATTGGCAATTCTGTCTCTCAGACTTAATAAGACCAGCTAGTTTTTATTTTAAGTTAATGATGTCTTCAATAAAGATCTTAAGCGCATTACCGATGTGCCGGATAGTAAATTCAAGCGCCAGGTCAAGCGGGTTTTGATATCGAAAGGCTATTAGAGTGGATCAATATGTGAACGATGTTGATACCTAGTACTAACATCCTACTTTGTATATACATTACCAAGTTTGTAAATATAAACCTTTGTTATAAAATTCATACGATAAAAAATAAGCCATATCGAGTTTCTTGCCGTTTCTTCTCCATTATATGGTTGTTTTTTGAACCATTTGTAATCTCGACGTTCATAGATGCCTTCTTAGGGCATATTATAGAATTTTTGATTAGATTTGATGTATGTATACTCGTATTGTATTGATGGGGTAACGGGCCCTACTATTAAGCCTAGAGGTAGGGAGATCGATCTCCGCACATAGTGCGAAATATGTTTAAAATAATCGTCTATTCTGGATGTGAGTGTTTAATATCTAATTATATGTAATTGTGTTACATGAATGTCAGAAATAATAAATGTTAAGTAATTTTTATAGCAGCGGCAAGCTATAACGGCCGTTTTGACATGTTACAATAAAGACGTAAAATTTCCATTTATTCTCGAAAAAAATGAAATACTGCTTTGTTTTGTATTAAGTATTGACGAGAGTTTGCTGGAGATTTTATTTGTGCTAGCTAGCGATGCTATATACTATATAAATTTATATATGTATATATATATATATATATATATATAAAACAAGAATGCAAAATTAAGGTGCCTGTACTTTTTAAGATTTTTGTGATAAGAATTGCTAGAGGTGTGTTGGAATAAATAATAAAATACATTTCCATCATTTTTAGCAATGTCTGTCTGTTTGTTTGAGCACGTATGACTGTTAAAGTACTGCGTTTATGATAAAAAAATTATAAAGCATATCATCTAGTAACATTTAGTGATTGTTTCATTAAAATCACTCCACTCTCGTTCAAACGTTTTTGAAAATTTTAATGACGACGTGACGTAAGTACTTGATAAAATTAGATGAGTTAATGACCTTAATATATTCAGATGGTTTTATTAGTCACTATTTTTACATTATTTTCCATGCGGCCAGAGTCGCGGACACACCCACACATAATAAATATATATTTAATATAATTCCCAATTTTGAGAAATGCCTAATTTTATTAATAATTGTAATCCATTAAAGGGTTCTGTTAAATGGCGCTGTTTTTTTTTGTTAGTAAAAACGTGATAAGATTTATTCTTGCGGTCACAATACATAGATATATTATACATAGTTATACATATATAATTTACAAACACGTACTAGATGAATTCTGTATCCTAAAAATATACACTCGACAAATTTTGGGATTAACTGCACGTCACTGAATACAGTAAAGTACAGCAATTTGCGTTTTCAAACTATTGTTGAATGATATGAAAATTCATGAGTTGTCCACGTCAAAACGGCCAACATAGCGTGCCGCTATTATAATTGAATTTACGTTCAAATTCAATAAATTCATGATCGCCGAGGAGAGAGATTTACAAAAGTATTTTTTATTTTATATCTCAGTAATATATATATATTGTTTCATTTTTACAGATTTCATTGTTTACACATATATATGAAATTTGTACAAATGAAAGAAAACTTAGCTCAAAATACTTATTAAATTACTTTTTGAATTCGATATTTTTTATTTACTTATATATTAATCATGTATTTGCTATCGGGTACAAGTACAGTGTTCTATATCGATTTTTTTATTATGATATATGAAATAGAAATTTCATAATACGATGAGGTCAAGAATTTATATACATTTTAGAGTGTTCCATTTGAAACGGTTCCTTTTTTCACAGACATCGTGTAGTATCGCTCTTGATTCCAAGAAAACGTCGCTCAGCATTTGAACCCTTTATTTTAGACTTTTTTCGTTAAAAGAGCGTTTATTTCGAATCACTTTTTTATATAACATTGCTGTATTTTAAGGTACCGTAGCATGGTTATTTTTAACATATTTAGCGTCCTTAAAAAATCTTATGACGATTTTACTCTAGTTCGGTTCGTTTTAATTGCATTAGCAGTAAAAATTATTTTTTCTACATAATTTTAGAAAATATTAACTGAATAGCTCACTTTACCAACAAAGAGCATAATTATAGGACTTTGAATTATCTATAAGAATAGTCGTCATCATTGCTTTGAGCGTCGTAGTTTTGAGGAAATAAGCAGTTGAATATTTTATAATCAAGAAAAATTGTGTCTTAAGGATTTTTATGCATCTTACCCCTATATATTTTTATTACTATGTTATGACTTTTCTCCGCATACTATTCGTTTGTTCCTATTTTATATTAGAAAAAATATGTCTTATTAAAAAAAAGGATAGCAAATAATGCGGCAAAATGAAATAACTAACTTGTAAAAACCCACGAATTTAAATAAATAAATAACGAATTTATCAAAAATTATTTAACGGCTTATTTTTTCAAACCGCATCTTAACGCTAGAACGACGAGGACTATTTTTATAGTTCAATTTTTTATAACTTTGAGATTATATTTTTTTTTTTTGTAAAATAAGCCACTCTCATTAAAGTTTCAAAAATGTACGAAATATATAAGTGACTTTTAAATCTGATAGCATTAACACGATTACAGTAAAATTTTCATGGGATCTCTTGTTAAATATACTAGAAGTAACGGCGGTTGTTACTAAGATAACATAAACCCGGTAATGTTATAGAAATTAAAATGCTTGTTAAATAGGAAGACTCCAAAATGACAAACGTAGTACTTAGGAATGAAATGAAAGGATCAAATTTTGAGGTGTTTTTTTTTTCTCAGGATTTCCGGGTGTTAGGGAAAAAATAGTCGTTGCAAATGAATCTCCCTAATACATATATAAATACAATCGTCTGTCTGGAACTTTGTCTGCGTGTGAATAATTATTTTTGGCTAACGCTAAAACGCTGTGAAAGCCCTCAAAAAGGAAAGAAAACAATTTTTGAGACATTCTTCATTGATGCTCCGCTCCTGTTGGTCTTAGCGTGATGATATCTATAGCCTTCCTAGATAAATGAGTTATCTAACACTGAAATAATTTTTCAAATCGGACCAGTAGTTCCAGATATTACCACCTACAAGCTAACAAACTTTACTTCTTTATAATATTAGTATAGATGATACCACGATGAGTACATTATTTCAAACTGAAGTGACAAATCATATTTTGGACAGTTTGAATAATATCCTAATAAATTAGAGCATAATATTCTGATGTATAAACTATAACATTTTAAAAATTCACAAAAATCCGTTTTCGCGTAAAAAGGTAATAAACATATATTTGTCCATACAAACTTTATTTTTTATAATTTAAAAATAGTATTTTCTCTCATACTTTAACTTTATGTTTTATTTAGATTTATCGCTGGCTGTCCCTTTTTAAATTATACACTTACGGATTAAGTTCAGTAACATTTAATCCAACAAACAATTGAAAATAATAATCTTGTATCAAATTATTCATTTTATAATTATTGCTTAGGCCTTATATAAAGGTAAAGTATTATAAAAAATAATACTCAAAAAGTTTCATTAAAATCGGCTCTGTAATTTCAGAGATCAACTTGGGTAAATAAATCGGACACTATTTCAGTTGTACGTATTTAGCAAAGTTTAAATAACCAAGCAAAATTCGCTAACGAATAGAAATATCTTGATTTTCGTTGACTTCGCTACCGCAATCGGAATAAAATAAATAACAGTCAAACAGAATTATACATTAGCGTCGCGTATTATCGGTAGATTTAGACTAAACTTAATTTAAAAAATACAAAACTGTAAGTTAACTTTCATCTAAACAAAGTAAGTTAAAAGTGTTTAGGAATTATTAGTTTTTTAGTTAGTTCAAAATATAAAAAGAACACACTATTTATAAAAAGTATAAATGTGTAAAAAAATGTTCAGTTAACTTTTTATACAGGTGTTAAAATATATACTAGGACTTACTTTGAAGCAGATGAATAGTGAAAACGGCATAGTAAGCACGACCAAAACCCAAGACAGTATAACGAAAATTTTACCGCATGCTTTTGACTCGGAATCCCCATCTTCGTTGGCTAAAACATTTATCAACATTTTAATAACGAAATATTAAATAAAACAAAGGTCTATCTATATGATCGCCATAAAATTAATACTCGAAGTGATTGTCGGATATAAATGTTGCCGGCTGGACATTTCTATCATTATATTGCAATGTCATAAAAAATATAACTTTTATTTTATTATGCCCAGCTTAATAATTACAGGACGCACAGTACTCGACCTTTGGACAGTGACTGGCGACCGTTCGTCCACGCCGTGGCTAACGGTGGACATTATAAATTAACGTGGGAAAACTACAGGGTGGTACTACGTTCGCGTTTGAGGTATATTTTCCGATACCTTTAATGTTGACGACCATAGCCGTCAAAACGAGTGACTAGCCAGAGCGCTGTGTCGCGGCCGTTGCGACCGCTCCTATCTGACGCCTGGGATAGACTGGTTTAAGGCTGAGCGCGACACGGGACTTTAAATAGTCCGAGGCTTGCAATGTGTTCGTGATGTTGTAATTTACTTCTTTTTTACTTTTCCTCGGTTCTCTTTAAACTGTCTTCTCGCGAGGGATTTTCGCTTTAGTATATGGGAAATTGAAATACGAGTCACCTGCTTGCTTTGCATTTAGAACGTTCTCATGCTTAGTATGAAAGTTGTTTAGTCATTTTATAAGTAATTGCATATTATGTTTGAGGATTGGATAGATTATTAATTTTCTTTTTCTAGACGGTTATAGCAAATTAAAAAGAATTGTAGTCAGTGGAACTTCGTTAGGAACGGAATTTTCTACGTTTTTTCTTTAAAACTGATTGATTTAATTTTTTTATTGCTTTTATTTGTATATTCTCGTAAAGTAAGAAAAAAGCGTTGTATCTCTCTTCACGCAAATTTCTTTCTCTTTCTTTCGGTCTGTAATCTGTATATGTTAATTTAATTCCCTATAATTTTTTTCAAATTTAATGATGTGAGGAACCAAATCAACAAATAAAATACACGTTTAAATGGAAAAATAAACGTTCATTTTTTGTGATATGAAATTATGAATCATAAATTATAATAAGTACCTATTGGTTTATGATAACTATAAAATTATACATGTTTCTGATTTAATTTAGTCTAAGTAACTAGAAAAAAAGCACACTTGGTGCATACTCCTTTCTCGAATCTCTTTTGTAAAATTATAACTATAAGATAATATAACTCACGTATGATTTATTACAGAAAAAGAATGTATCGTAAAGTGTGTCTTCTCTTGTTTATGTATCGATATTACCGAAACTATTACCACGATATGATTCCAACACTAAGTTTTTCTTTATTGAAAGCTCAGGCTCATTATACTGTTTCGAATCTATATTAATTAACACGGTGTTCGAACACGCTAACCACAGAAGCCATCATTGGTTTGCCTTTATAAAGGATACAGTAATAATTAATAATTTATATCTCTTATACATATAATAATCTATCGATATAATAAGAATATAAATCTAACGTGTCTGTACTTTTATATTATTATGAATAAAATTGTTGCAAGTGTCTTGGAATAAATAATATTCAAATTCAATCATTTAAAAAAAATTCTGTCTGTCTGTTTGATAGAGCACGCATCACTGCTAAAGTACTACGGTAACGATAATACCTCACTCCCTCTCTACACACCTCCGACTTACTTTGCAATTTTGACTACCACCAAAAGTCTTTCCATCTTTCGGGTTAATATATAACCTATGAAACTTATAGATAACGCGGCTTTCTATTGGTAAAATAATTTTCAAAATCAGTTTAGTAGGTCTAGATATTATCCTCTACAAACTTACAAACTTTAGCTCTTTATAATATTATTAATTAATTGATGTCTTCTGCCCGCGATCTCGTACGCATGGAATAGTTATTTTGAGCTAACATGCAGCAGAACCTCTCAAACGAAAATAAACTTCGATTTTGAAACATTCTACATTGGTGCTCCGCTCTTATTGGTCTTAGCGTGATTATATATAATCTATAGTCTTCCTCGGTAAATGAGTTGTCTAACACAGAAAGATTATTTAAATTTAATCTAGTGCCTAGTGCCTAAAATTATCCGCTACAACCTCTTTGTAGGTGGTAGAGCCACGTTGAAGCTATTACTGGCTTCAGCATAAATTAGTCGGCTCCTCCGGGGTAGCACCACCCTTTCATAGAAAACCGACGTGAAATAACAGTGCTGCAATTGCGAGTCCCCTGGTGTTACAAGTTGGGCTGCCAACATTTTTCAGTGAAATACAGTATTTTTCAAAATAAGTTATAAAAAAATATAGTACACTTTTAAAAAATATAGTATTTTATGGAAAAATTAAAAATAGACAAAGATATACTTGGTACTTATTTACTTTTATAAAATCTATATTTCTACATACATACATTTTTTAACAATATTTTGTCTGAAATATAAGTGTCATATGCTCTCCTGCATTCAATTTTTAGATTGACATTGACAACTTTGACGTGCTGCCTGCTCCTCCAGTTAGTATAGAGAACAAAGATCAGTGGGAGCCAAGACAAGAGATTGTAGATGCGTTCGGAGTCCGGAATTTGATTACACGAACTCGCCGAAACTTTAATGAAAAGGCGCGTTAATTATTTCTGAAAATAAATATTTATTTGTTAGATCTCGTTCAGTGTTGAAAATATAGTATTTTTGCGTACTATATATTTTTTCAACAGTATATAGTAGCTCGACCCGAAATATAGTACAATACTATATACCAACAACCCTAGTTGGCAACCCTAGTTACAAGTGTCTATGGATGATGGTGATCACTTAACATCAGGTGACCCACCGGTTCGTTTGCCTCCTATGATATAAAAAAACTCACAAATTTTACCTTCTCGAACTGACAACGCTATTGGCCTTAATTCTTTGGCCTTCACAGCTTCACCGGACTACTTTTACCTCTTTATAATATTAGTATGGGTATATATTACATGCTATCCATTTTTATGAAATTACGTTTAAAATAAAGGACGGCTTTGTATTCTAGAAATCATCTTCCCACTATAACTAAGTATTTTAACTTGAAGTTGTTTGGTGTCAAACTTTAGCTTCTAACTTAACAATTACTGGCGTGTTCCGACAGCTGCATTTGAGAGCTAGTCCCCTCTAGGTTTAGCGTGCTTACGAGCTTAGATTAATTAATCGTCGTCAATAACCATCCGATGAGATTTTGGTCAACCGCTAAAACTTATAATGTAATTTAGAAATATAATAGAGCAATATGATCAGCTTGCATTTGAATTCTCCAATAACTAAGAGCTTAAGTAAATTGTTTTGATTATTAATTTAGTTTAAACGTTCAAATTCACTCAAAGGAACTCTGTCTGTTTATAACAAGTCGCTGTGAAATTTTGCATAGAAGTAGCTTGGAAAATTTACAATGATTATAACTTTTCTTTCCAAATACACTGTAGGAAAACGCGTACGAAATCGTAGCAGAGAATTCGTGTAGGTTATATTTACCGATTAATGTGAGATTATTCTTCTTTTTTGTCCATCCTGTTTCCCATCATTTGAGGTCTGGTCTCCTCACATTTTTACGCTAAATTTATCTGTTATGGGTTAACGACTCTTACTACTGGCCTTTTTTCATCTCTTTTCCCTATATTTTACCACCATGTTGAAAGTGGGCGTCGCACAGTGAAAGAAAATTTGAATTTCCTGTTTATAGGATTTTTGAAAAATAATATGTATTCTTTGATAGTTTTAAGTAAATAGTTTTGTCAAAACGATCACATTATTAAATTATTTAGCAATAACAGTTTTATTTTTACTTTTTACACCATGTTATATGGATTTGTAAATTTCAAGTGTATAAAAATGGACTTTTTTGCGTTTCAAGTTGTAAAGCTGAAACTTATACGTGTCATTAGCGGTATAGTAACGAAGCCTCAGGGGTGTTGACCTTGACATCGGGCATCCCCATTCAAAAGATATGAATTAATGAAAAATGCATAATTAGAGACCATTTTCTTTGAAATTCAATCCACTACCTGTAGATCTTTTGTTAATCTTAGTGCTTAGTATAGCTATTGATGAAAAAAGATATATTTAAAATCATATCCCAGCCTAATTTACTCATTTCCTAGTATCAAAAATTCGTTTTGAATCTCCCGTAAATCTAATCTTATTTATTTATTAATTCGTATATTATCATATTAATAAATGACGTTTAAATATGAAATTTATATCAACAAATATCTTTGGAACAAAGACGCCCGGGGTCAGAACCAAGATCCGTGAGGCTTCGTTACCATCTCGCTAAAGATACGTATAAGTTTCAGCTTAACAAGTTAAAATACAAAAATGTTATGAAGAAGAGAAACTCCATTTTCATACATTTTAAATTTACAAGTTCATATTATATTGTATCAAAAGTAAAATAAAACTTGTAATTGTTAATTCAATGATATAATCGTTTTGGCAAGTATACTTTATACTATCAAAAAATACAATTCCTTTTAAAAAAATCCTATGATATGATATGAAAGGCTTTTTTTACATGAGGAAATCCATACGGATTTCCACCATAGCCGGGCAGCTCAGGGTGGGATATGTCCGACTTGCACGAACTAAAAGCCCATGGTGCCTTCAATCATCTATATGCTGGGGAGCAGAAGCTGCCGAACTGGCACTGCATCTACTCCCCGGCAGGTGATAGAAAGGCTCCGATTTCCTTCCACTGTACGACGTCTACCTCTTTTGTGTTCGGGCAGGTTCAAAGCTAGTTAATCAATCGCGAGACGGCGGTGGCGCGGCTTAGCCTCTCCGCTGCTGGCCGAACCCAGGGGGAAAGGGTCGGGGGCCGGAATACCATCGCACGGGTTCGGCGGGCTGAGAGGCAGTCTTACAATCGGGCTGCCTCAGCCGGGTGTGACGTAGGATATGTCTACCGTCGGGGGTGTCCCGCGATACTTCCTCAGTGCGGCGTAGGTTGTCGTGGAGTTTTAGGCGGTTAGAGTCGCCGTAAGGCCCCACCCCTGCGTGACTAGCACGTAGGTGGTGGGCGGATCAAGTCGAGCTTCTCCCCGGAAGCTTGCCAGTCTATGAGGATTTTCTCTTCACGTTAAAAAAAAGGTTCAAAACTAGTTGGTTCGCATACTCCTTTTTATGTTTTTTTACATGTCCATACTATTTGAGGTGGTTCTCGGTCATTTTGCCAATGATTAATACACTTTAAAATTGACACGTATGTATCTATTGGGTATTTTATTGAGTCGAGTGACGTATCCGTTCACCTTAGCATCTTCATTTCACTGACAACTTCTTTTTGTTTACAGGCTATTTAACTGTCCAGTATTTAGTTGCATATAGTAGCGCCGGTCGGTTTTTTTATATCATAGGAGGCAAACGAACAGGCGGGTCACCTGATATTAAGTGACCACCGCCGTCCATAGACACTAGCAACACCAGGAGAGTCACAAGTGCGTGGCCAACCTGTATTTGGGGAGAATGGGGGGGGGGGGGTGAGAGGGAGAGAAAACAAGCACTGTTACTTCACATTGGTATTTCTGTAAGAGGATGGTACTACCCCGGGTGAGCCGACCCATTAATTCTGAAGTCAATAATAGCATCAGCGTGGCTCTACTACCTACAGCTATTGCTGTCTTGTACACTTTTCCCTTTGTTCTTATGAGTATACGAGGACCACACATCAGCCATGTAAGGGCTCGCTACTTTTGTCATGCAATACATTATTTTTTTCTATATTAATTTTTAAATATAATTTAAATAAATTATGTTAGTAAACAAGATAATTTAACTATGTTGCTAATAAAATAATACCAGGGAATATTTATTTATTTATAATATTTATCAATGTTTTGACCTGTTTTTTTAACTAATAGTACAAATTAATCTATTACGGTGAACAAAAAGATAGCTACCGCTGTATAACCGTGACAATAATACGAGATTTTAGTTCTACGGAGGCTCAGACGAGTGTCGTAAAATGTTAACCACACTACTTAATTCATTGTTAAATACGGCGTCATCATTAATTCATTGATTAAATATGAAACTAACTAACAGGTGTTGTTGGGTCCTATAAGTCTCAGGTCACAAGTAATGGAAATCACGATATAATTTACCGGTAGGAGGTTTTGGCGGGATTTTAGTCTGTCGTGTAGTGGATTTTATATTTTATTCATAATCTTGTGTTACTCGAGTCTATATTTTGTAAATTTGATGATGTTAGTTTATTGTGCATAAGTGAGTAGGAAAATAATACAATGAAGCATGAAATTCTGAGATGTCACAAAAACTCCCTGGAAGGTTCTAATAAGGGATATACTATACCTGCATACACAAACACACAAACACGCACACGCTGGCACACACATACGTACAAACACACACACACACACACACACACACACACGCACACGCTGGCACACACATACATACAAACACACACACATACACGCGCGCGCACGCATGCACGCACACACACACTCACCCTTATACCTTAAACGCTAGCAATGAATATATGTTTTCCATTATTTATAATAGTAATAATAATTTTTTTTTTTTTTTTTTTAATTATTGGGTAACAAGGAAATCCTCTAACAGAAGAAAGAGACCTTATCTAGGTTCACATTATTGTAAAAAAAAAACATAACTAGACTTATTACTATGTTACAATAATGAAGAAAATAAAAATGAAATGATTATTAAAACATGTATGTATGTACATATGTATGTGTATTCTTATTAATCTTCAATATATATATACATATATATATTTTTGTACTTTTTCTTTTTATTATTAAAACAAATACTACATATGAATAAAATAAAACTTAAAATAATTCTTTATAAATAAACAAAAACCCCAAGTACTTTATCTAATGTTTCAAGTTCTTAATAAAATATATACAAAAGCTTATTGGCCTTAATTTATTTGTTACATTTTTTTAACTTTTCTACAATTTTTACGCAGAATTTTATAAAACTGTCTCTAGTGTTTTTGCTACTTATTAAATTTTCGAGTTCATTCTTGCATACTGTGATTCCAAGTTCCAATTCTAATTCAGTTCTAATTTTTAAAAACATAGGACATTCTATTAGAACGTGAAGGACACTTTGTTTTGTAATGTTATCACATATGCATTCAGGGTGATCTTTAACTTTAAATTTATAAAGATAGTCTGCAAAAGCGCCGTGTCCTGTTAGCATCTGAACTACGGAGGGGGAAAAGTTAGTATGTTTGATAACTCGGAAAGCCTGGAATACGTTAGGAAAAAATAGTTTAGTCGTTTCAGCCGTGTTTTCTGAGATAAAACGTTCATTCCATTCCAATGAAGTGGTGATTCTAATACTCTTTTTAAAAAATGATATGGGACATAGATCATAGTGTGGTTCTGTTTCGATAGAGAGTGCAGCTTCTTTGGCCAGAAAATCTGCTCTTTCGTTTCCCGTGATACCCGCATGTGCTTTGACCCAATAAAATTTAACTTTTCTTCTAAGATTTCGTAGCTCTAATAATTTTATTCTAGCCGCGCATGCCAAAGGGTGAAAGATTTGATAGTTTTTTATCGTCTCTAAGGCTGATCTGGAGTCACAAAGTATTTTGACAGTTTCAAATTGATTTGCCATATCAATTGCTTTATGTAAAGCATATAATTCAGCCTGAAATACTGTACAAAATGGTGCTAATTTGTATTTCCTATAATCAACTTCAACACCATCATTAAAAATGGTTAGCGCTGCACCTATATTATTGTCAATTTTACTGGCATCTGTGTAAATTGTTACACCAGGATTAATTTGGGCATCTATTATTTTTTTGTCATTAGAGTCAATGCACTCATACTCTATTTCATATTCATAAGCGGGATGTTGAGATTCTAAAAAACTACTTTTATTCTCTATCATTCGATCACTTAGTATATTGTTGTGGATTTTCCCTTTTCTGATCTCATAGAGTAATCCGGCTTCTTTAACTCTGAGGTCAAGAGGAAGCAACCCCGTTAGGATCAGGACGGCATTTAGTGATACTGTTTTGTATGATTTGCTGATCTTTTGTGCAAACCCCCTTTGAACGGAATTCAGTTGTCTAATAGCTGACAGCTTAGCTGCTGCTTTGTACCATATGCTAGCGGCATATAATATCATTGGCTCGATAACCATTACATAAATGGTTCTAATTATGTCCTTAACCCCAAGATATTTTGGCAGTCGTGGCTAAAAGTTTGTATATATTAGTGGCTTTTCGGCAAATAAAATTAATATGATTGTTAAAAGTTAGTTTGTTATCTATAATTACACCTAATAATTTAATTTCTTTAACTATATTAACTGTAGAACCTCCCATTTTCAAAATTGGTGAATTATATTTAAGTTTTTTGGTAATTATAAGTGCATTTGTTTTGTGTGAAGCAAAGTTGAGTTTGTTTTGGAGACCCCATGCATATACAAAGGACATTGTGCTGTTGGCTAAGTTTTGAATTTGAATGATATCGTGACCGGAAAACAATAAGACAACGTCATCTGCAAAAGCTTGGGTGTATATACCTTTTTCATCTAATTGTTGTAACAATTGATCAATGATTATATTCCAGAACAACGGCCCACTGACTGAACCTTGTATGCATCCCTTATTAGTAGTTTTTATAAAAGTCTGTCCGCAATAATTAACTACAACTTCTCTACCATCCAGATAATTGTTAATTAATTTTCTTAAACTTATAGGACATTTAAGTTTTAATAAGTTCTGATTTTAGTGCCGGCCACCAAGCATTATCGAACGCACCTTCAATATCTAAAGATATTACAATATTAATTTTCTTATGATTTAAATTAATTTTAATCTGTTCTAGAAGGTCGTAGAGAGAATCTTCGGTTGATCTTTGAGGAGTAAATCCATACTGCCGTTTACTCAAATGAGGTACAACATACCATCTTACGCGCCTAATCAACATTTTTTCAAATATCTTACCTAGGATAGAAAGCAGTCCAATAGGTCTGTAGGATCGAGGATTGCAATAATCTGTCCTACCTTGTTTTCTGATAGTAATAATTATCGCTTTTTCCATTGTTTGGGAAAGTAAGCCAATTCCAGACATTTATTTATTAGGTCTAAAAATATTTTGTTATTTGCTGTTATTGATGCGATACAGATATCAACTGTAAATCCGTCATATCCGGGAGCCTTTTTAGGGTGGAATGTCTGCATGGCGTATTTCAATTCTGGGAGAGTGAAAGGAGGGTCTACTATATCATATTCGTTTGTGGCAGTCATTTTGTTAGCAGAATCTCTAATTATTTTATGTTGCGGTAGACTATTATCTAATATATCATCTGGGAAAAAGGTATTAGCCAATGTTTGTACTGATTCTGACGGATTAAGAATACTACCATCGTTTGTGAGTAGTTGGTCTGCGTGTCGTGGTGAGGATTTGCGTAAAACTCTATAAACTCCATCCCAGAAAGTTTCTTTTCCTTGCTTTGAAAGAAACTGTTTCCAGCTCGCGGTCTGTGCACTTTTGATAATAATTATTATGTATCACTTCCTTAAAATCAATCCATTCTTACATATTATAAGCTATTTCTTAAAAATATATGCATGGTGTTGAATTTCCAAATAAATGAACAAATAAAATAAAATCATAAAACAAAATTTATTACATTATATTGTTATATTGTGACATACCGCTACAGCTAATGTCATTAATATGGAGTAAATCCCGTGAAGTTTTATAGAAAATTACTTCATTTAAATTATTCTATGGTCATATCGGGTGGTAGGACACGGTAATTGCTTCGGACAGGATCCCGACTTAGCCACGCTTAAGCATGTCTCGTTTTCGGATCAGCCAGTGAATGTCCAGTAACAAAGCGGGGTAGTCCAAACATGTACCCGCCCGATTTGCACCTTAAACCAATCAGCAATAAGTTCGTAATTCCTATGAATTAGAAATGTACAATTCCATAAATATAATTACCTAGTGAAGTAGCTGGAAAATGAAGCTTTAAGTAATGTGAAGAATATATTGAGAAAGATTTTTCATAATAAATTAAACGTACAATTGACTTCACAGAGTTTGGAAACACACAAGTTATTTGTGTACGTGATCACCGAGTTGTTGGTCATTGTGTTATTGAAATGTAATAATAGGTCAAGAAGTCATAAAAAAACACCGCATACTTTTTTATTATTTCTTAATATACTTACTAAATGAAACATGTAAAATTTTCATTTACTTTTAATAGAGTTCATTGTCGCAGTTTGGAGTTTCGGAAAGTTGCTAAAATTCGTAACCACTTTGGCTTTATGCAGCCATATACGTGCAGGTCGAATTTACACGGAGTAACTTTGTTCTTAGTAATTTCATAAAATATATTTTGTAACTCATAAATTGACCTTTTAGCCCTTAAGGCTTCACTTTATTTTATATTTATTTTCACGTTTCAACATTAGGGTAACCTAATTATTTGAGTGTTGCAAAAGATTTTGCGGAAGTTGAGCAATGAGAACTATATATAACTCTGTTTTCTATTTCGATTGATACTATAGAAACTCATACCTGTGAAGATGGTTAAGTTTCCGTGGCCTATGTGTTATGTCAATAAGGAATGACGTAAATGTTTTTTTAAAACTCATTTATTTGTAAACTATTACCAAATATTGTCCCATTGAGTAATTTGCTGTTTTATAATTCGTAACTATGGTACAACAATGAAATTAATAATATTTATTGTAAAAATCCAATGTCACAATAATTTAAAATAAAACTAAAATAGTTACAAAAATAAAAGGATTTTTTTATATGCGACATAAACATTATTTATCGTACATTTTAAATATACTTTCTTCTTATTGTAAATTTATCGTAAATTTGAAATACATGTTATTCCTATTGTAATTATGGGTATGAGTACTTTCTCTTTGAACTCTTTAAATTTGCATGTCAATATTATAGATTGGAGAAATGTTCAATTATAATTAGTAGTATCAAAAACGCATAACATTAAATCAACAGCAGAGTAATTATGACTTATTTTTCATATTATCGTAAATGGAATGTTTTATTGAATCTTCATGAAAAACCTTTAATTTATTATAAAGTATTTTATGATTACTTCATGTTTCTAACAATATGAACAACATTTTTCCAGAGAATCTTTGTGTCATCTCGGAATTTATATTTATTAATTATTTTTTTTCGATCTGACTACTCTATTGTATTGACCTATCAAGGTCTTAACAGCTTCACCGGACTACTCTATATTTATTAATCATTTCCCAATCACTTCATTAATGCACAATTACCGAGCACAGTAGAGGGTTAATTAACGTAAGATTATGAATACAAAATAGCCTACTACCCAAATCATATCACATTGACTAGTAATCCTCCAAAAACTATAATGATTTTTACATAATTTGATATACACTGCGCAGAAGTAATGATGTATGGATCTGAGTGCTGAGCTAGGGCAGAAATGGTAGATATAAGATTACATGTGACAGAGATACCAATATTAAGATGGGTATGTGGTATACTTAGAATGGATAAGATTAAAATTAATATATCAGAGGATGATTGAAAATAGTGGCAGTGAGAGAGATGCTGAGGAGTAATAGGTTAGCATGACATGGTCATGACCATATGCTGACCCTACTTAAATGGGAAAAGAATGTAAAGACGATGGTGATTGTGCAGAAGTAACGCGTACTATTATTGGTTTTTGTAAAAAAATACTGCCTCTACTTAATTAATTAGATTACAAATCGAAGAAACACTGTTTATTACGGGTCCAAATAAAGAAAGTGTGGTTGATAATATATATTAGCTCCTAAGTATTTTTTTATCAATTTTTATTTAGGGACTTAAGTCCATAAAGAAAATGTCAGTCCCATCGTACCCTATTGTTACCATATTCACAAAATAGAATTAGACACAAATTTCCATAGAATCTTGGCTTCGTCACTTGCAGGTGCACACAAGATTCTATGGAAGCAACCCTGATCAACATGAGTATTTGCAACTCAATTCTTAGCAGCGACAACGTACTATAACGAACCTCACAACTGCAGTTTTAGGTAGTTATTATTTTCAATCATAACTTAAGTTCGGATAAACTATAAGTTTATTAGCTACTATATAGAAAAAAATCATAGATTCAAAACGCTTCAACAAGTAAATTAAATATATCTTATACATGTTTTCTTGTAAAGTGCTGATATCATATGATCCTTCATTGAAAAACTTAACCGTGCCAACTTTTATGATGTCTATATATAGATATTCCTATTTATGAATAAATGATGCAGACATAATACATTAGTTCCTTAAATTTATTAACTGTAAAATATCAAGTCTATGTTACAAACTCAGATGGGTATCTCAAAGCTTTGTGCATTCTTCTATTACATAAAGAGACGACTTGAATGATGCGGAAAATATTCATAGTTCTGAATAAATTCACCGACGTCGTCGTTCAAAAGGTTGTTTACGTTACAGGAAAATAACTCCGAGAATTTAATAAGTTGCACGTATTGAAGAATAAAGCTTTGCCTTCATAAAGAAAATTAGTACTTACTTTGTATACGAGATGAAAAATTAATTTTAAAACTTTATTCAACTAATAGAAATTACATCTGATGGAAAATATAATTGTATAAAAAAGCTATGAATAATTAACCAGCTTATAAGAGGAGCTATGTTTCAAATACCTCTCAAAGACATTCTTGGACAGGGTACAATGGTCTTTCATTATCGCGCCGGTCAGCTGTATCTTATACCTTTAAACGAGCAATTCTTGTATATTCTTATATTTATATATATTCAGGATCTCGAAAACGGCGACAACTATTTCCGTGAAACTTAGTATGTAGGTAGTTTCGAGGACGATAAATCGATCTAGATAGATTTTATTCATAGAAACTTTTTAACTGAGTTTTCAGGTAATTAAAAAATATAGCTAGAATATAAAGGTAAATTTCGCCGGCGCTGTCAAAACAAACATAGCTCAGATGGAAATCGGTTGCTTCGAAAACCCGTGTAACCACAGTTCAAATCCGAGTAACAACAGAAGAGATATATTTATTTGAATTTTATAAGGCAAATCTAACAGTTTATTTTAATTTAAAAATGTTTTTTAAAGAACCGAGTTAGGCTCAGTCGCCCATGTACTTTTCTTTATATATACATATAATAAGAATGTGTGTAATATATCGGTAGTTTTAGATTTTTGTGAAAAAAATCGTTGCAGGTTTTTTTTATGTCATAGGAGGCAAACGAACTCGTGGGTCGCCGGATATTAAGTGATTATCACCGTCCATAGACACCAGCAACGCCAGAGGAGTTTTCCGACAATAAATATATGGAGGAGTTGTTGAGGCGTATGTGCTTGGTACACATATACGTTTCAACAACTCTTACATATATGAATAGTTAGCTAGGTTAGCTGAGATAGGTCGCGATTTTACATGCAACAGGCAACAGCCAAGCCGAGGTGTGCCGTGCACTCTTGAGCTGGTTGCCAAAATAAAATCGGCTGAGTGCCTTAAGCGCTCGCCTTAGTAGTCGGGTGAAGCTGTTAAGACCTTGCTGGGTCAATAGCGTAGTCACTTCGAAAAAAAAAAGCCAGAGGAGTCGCTAGTGTGTTGTTGGGGCAAGGGGAGGATGGGAAAGGAGAAGGAAGGAAGGGAGAAGGGTGAGGTGGGCCTCCGGCGCTTTCACTGACCGAACGAAACGCAACAGTGCAGACACTGTTACTTCACGTCGGTTTTCTGTGAGAGCGTGGTACTGCCCTTCCCGAGCCGACTCAGTCATACTGAAACCAGTTTTAGCTTCAGCGTATCTTAGAATTAATGTGATAACTTTCTATCGCACATATTTTTAGGATTTATTTTGTGTTCTTATTCAAAAAGTTTATTTATTCTACGTTAGTTTTGTTTCCAATTTTTGATTATACGTGGTACGTTTCTATCGCAAACATTTCTAAAGTTTATTTTGTGTTGCTATTCAAAAAGTTTAGTAGTAATAATATTCGTCCAATAAGACAGGCGAAGGAATTAATCCATACTGCCAATTCTGAAGTTGTCAATATAGGTAGTTCTTATGTATTTTTTAGCCAGTTTTCTTCTATGTCTAAGTTAATGTATAGGCATAAGCGCTAAAATTCTTCTATATAATATTTTGTAAAATTTTATCTTCCTCATTTTCAAGACCCCAGAATTCATGCTCCGTAGTATTATTTTTTATTCATTTCACTTATACATAATAAACTAACCATAGTACACAAAACGCTATCATTTTTACACAATATAGTAAGCACACAATACAATACAACACAATACAAGTAACACAAGATTATGAGTAAAATATAAAATCCACTACATGGCACACTGAAATCCCGAGAAAAACTCCTCTGGAAGTATATTCTACGTTAGTATTATTCCCAATTTTTGATTGATCACAAATTTGATTATTACGAATTATAAAAATAAAATGTTTGTATGTAGTATTACAACAAATACTTTATGGCTACAAATAACAACATTTTTTTTTCTAATTCTGTCGATATGTCTGTTTGTTTATTTGTTCCGGGTAACCTCCTAAACAGAAAATAACTAACTAATTAGCTGTTTTATTTTAAGCTAGCGGGTTTTGCAGACGTTGCTCGCCCTGATGATACGACAAACTATACCTAACCTTACCCAAGAATCATTTTATATATTGGTGAAAACGGCATGAAGACGCGTTCTGTAGTTTTTGATCTTATCGCGAACAGACATATATACAGACGTAGCAGAGGATTCTGATCTACACTATGTAGTGATATGTAATGATGAACTGTTACCCGTTCATTCGTCCGTGTGAAATTGATCAAAAATATGTTATTCACTGTAAGCATACTCGTGAAACGTGCGTGATACTGGACTTCAAAAATAAATATAATTGAAAGTCATATGTTTATATGTCATTTAAATTTTAGCAAAGTATATTATTAACTTAATTATATCGACAGTATGGGCATTTTATATTTATATAATAATAGATTTAACACATATTGTTCGATAATGTATAGCTTAATATTTTCATTACTTTCTTATGTAGTGTAAATAAGCACTTAGGGTGGTATATGGTAGTTTAAAAGTCCAGGTATGTGGCTGACGATAAATCCTATCTCATTCGACACACTGTTAGTATTCACATATCTAACGTACACGTTACATGTTACACAGTATATGATATGCGTATCGTACTTACAAATATTCTTGAAAGAATATTTCTGTAATTTACACATGTAATCACAATTTTACATTTATTTAATATATTTAAAAAACGCGTGTTAAGCCGCGGGTAACAGCTAGTAAATAAATTCACATTTCAATCATTTCTACAAATGTCTATCTGTTTGTATCTTTGAACGCGTATTACTGCTACAATACTGCTTTCATTATAAAACCTGAATCAAAATCATAAAGCATATCCTCGAGTAACGTTTAGTCTTAGTTTCATTTAAATCGGTTCACTCTATCATAAGTTACTGTCATTTAAATGAAGACGCGACTAAAGTACTAGAGAAACGTATAAATAAATTAACTTACATTAGGTTACAATTGGTTTACATTAGGTTCTACGCGAACGGAGTCGCGGGCACAACTAGATGTATAATAAAGGTATGAATAGTTAACCAAATTATGAGAGGAGCTACGTCTCGACTACTTCTCGAAGACTCTCGTGAACAGGGTAGAACCGTCCTTAATTTCCGCGCTGGTCAGCTATATTTTCTTTATAATACATAAATCAAAGACTTCATTTTTTGAAATAAAATCGTATTTTTGCGACAGTCCTGAAAAGTATCTCATTAACACTTTTGATAAGTTGCAGAGACGAGATTTCATCGTTATGAATGGTGCAGATATTAATAAGTTCGTCGAGCAGCTGCAGCTGTGTAGGGACTTTCTTTCTGAGCATATTTTACCGTCTTCGTTATGTTATGAAAAGTTATTTATCTCAATTTCCTCATTTCTTTTTTATAACAGAACTTAATGCTTTGGCTTGAGCTGCGAACTTTTACGGTATCTTCTAATTGGCTACGAACTGAAAAGATCACGAAGTCTTATCTTCGCTATACTGTAAAGTAGCGGAACAATCTCCCGACCTATATGTCCCATTTTTCTTATGAAATCGGGTTCATTATTTGTAATCTAGAGAGATATTTACGCAGATCGAGTTGTGACGTACTTCTAAAGTTTCGGTGGTCGATGTTATTCCTAGAATATATACGGTGTTATTACAAAAAAGCTAAATACGTATTAAATACTTGCTTTAAAAAGATTTGTACTAAATGCATCGCGCACGCCCGTGGTAAGTTCACGTTATACTTTTTTCGCAAGTCTAACCTAACCTAACCAAAACGAGAGAAAAGAGCAAGATGGCGAACATTCAGCGAGCGTGGTTAATTTAAAACAAACCTTAAAGAAAGTATTCAATACGTGTATTTAACTTTATGTAATAATACAGACTGTATTTAACATTAGGCCTATATTACCATTTTATCATATTCCTGACGAAACATTATTAATAAACAATGTCCATAAATAAATTCATAATTGAATTAAGAGAGCTGTCGTGTTGCGTGGGAATATTATCAGCTGTTGAAACTGTCTTTAGCACAAACTAGAGCAACAACGTAGAGCTGTCCGTGCTCGAAGTAATAATCCCTTAAGTAGGTCCCTGCTACCTTTAAATTACTGTGTATAAGGGGGACTCGACGGACGCGGACGGTGCAATGGGGTGAGTTGGGTGGGCAGGTGGTCCCTTACCACCCACCACTCTGCAACTTGCAGGCTTTATTGCATAGCGTTTTTACATCAAAGGTTTTTATGTCTAAAACAATGTTTATAGAAAAAGTATTTCAGTTCAATCCGCGCAATAATACTTTGTCTCCGTCTTGTTTAAATTTAAAAAAGATTGCGGTTTTTATATTTTGATCCTTACAGATGTATTTTTAAAGCAACGCCGTGGTACTTCTTTCATTAGTAGTGTTTCATAAATACGAAGTTTTTAACTAACGAGTGCACGTCAAATGGTCGAATTACGAGTACAGAGAAAAATGAAATGACTACAAAGAAAATTGTTACTGGTCAGTGTACATAAAGTGAACACTAACGTAATTAGACAAAGAACCAAAGTAACTGATGCCCTCACGCAGGCACTTACACTAAAATCGAAGTGGGCTGGGCACATCGCACGCTACTCTGATAAAAGATGGACAATAGAAAGTGTAAGACGGAAAGGTCCACAAGGACAAAGGACAAAGTTCTTTGGAAGAAGATGGAGGAGGCCTTTACCCAAACAGGGGACCATATTTCAAATGAAAAAGATTTAATATAGACTAATTTTAAGCAAATATACTAACAATTTTATTATTGTTTTTTTTTTTAATATGGAATAAATGACTTCATTATTATTATTATTATTACTGGTCAGTATCTTATACGCTACGTATTGGGGTGTAACAATATTGAGTATTCAGGTGTAATATGTGTTACACACGTGAGAACTCTCGTCACTGTTAAAGAAAAATACTTTCATTGTAATCTGTAATATACGTGGTATTTTACGGCACGTAAGAAACAAATGAAGAAATAATATATTAATACTAAGGTATAATAATAACTCTTTATAATAAAAAAAGCTTGAACAGACATGGACTTCAGGTTATATAAATTGTTGTTAGTATTAACTTATCCTGTGCTAAATAAAGATATGAATTTAAAGCCGATGTCCTTCAAAATCAGGTTTACAGGTTGATGCTCGCGTTATTATTTGGAATCCTTGTTAGTCAATTAATTTAAAAAATGAGGCAAGGTAACCTCGTTTGTCTCCGGTCTTTATAATTTTTCATTTTTCACCTTTTACCATGATAATCTACCATATACATTTACAATATATAAAATGTCAATCGAATGAATTTACTTAAGTAGGACAATGAAATTATGTAAGGATTTTTTTTTTCATATCGTAGGAGGCAAACGAACAGATGGGTCACCTGATGTTAAGTGACCACCACCGTCCATAGATACTTGCAACACCAGGGGAGTCGCAAGTGCGTTGCCAACCTGTATTTGGTAGGAGGAAGGGGAAGGGGAGGGTAGGTGGGTCTCCGGCTCTCTCACTGGACGAACGAAACGCAACAATGCAAGCACTGTTACTTCACGTCGGTTTTCTGTGAGAGGGTGGTGCTTCCCCGGACTAGCCGCCCCATTCGTGTTGAATACAATAATAGTTTCAGCTTGGCTCTGCCACTACTTTTACGAAAGGTGAATAATGAAAAACTGTGTAGATGAATATACATATATTGATTTCTTGAAAATTACATTACATTAAATAACATTATTAGTGCAAGGTTGTTGTATATAGTTCAAGCAGAATCCTCTGTTTCCGACATCAACAGGCGCTTCAACGTTGTCGGTGTGAAACCACAAGCGGAATGGTTTCACCATACCTGAAACAAAAAGACAATATCATGAAAATAATTACAATTACAAAACGATCTGTATACACTCCAATTCTGTCAATACCAATGCCTAGCACACCTTATACCTTCAAAGCCCTGCGCTTGAAGTGGTTGACAGTTTTGAGTACTTAAATAAACGCGATAGGGTAATAATAACAATACTGGTTAGGATGCCATCAATATGACAGACCAGCTTCTGCTCGCGACTTTGTCCGCATGACATAGTTATTCTGGGCTAACACTAAGACACAGCGAAACTCTTAAAAGAGAAAAAACCCGGTTTTAAAACTGTTATTTGTTTGAAATAAAACACCGACGTCCGTTCACTTAAAGCGTTTATTCCGACTGCCTCTAATGTACACATCGCACATACAAGAGCTATAAACTAAAAAAAACTTTATTCATTGGTGCTCCGCTCTTATTGATCTTAGCGTGATGATATATTCCCTAGAACCTTCCTCGATAAATAAGCTATCTAACACGGAAAAAATCTATTATTTTCGATTTTTCTATTTGAATTTCAATTCCAATCGGACTCGACTTAGATTAGCGCGTTAACCAAACAAACAAATTCTTTAGTTTTATAATATTAGTATAGATTATATGATAAATAAAGTTACTAAATATTTTAAAACAAAGTCCTCTGCCACGTCTGTCTGTCTGTTTGTACGCAATAAACTCAAAAATAAAGATAAAGTGATTCATGAGGCAGCTCTATGTATATAATGTGTTAAGGTTTTCTTTATTACCAGGGTGGGGTGACGTCCACCGTGCACGTTAGTTCATAATAAAATAGCCACAACATAGCAGATTAATATCCTGCCAAATACTTTGTCTGCAGGTCGTACGTGAGTAGTAATTACGAATGTGCGGATATTAAAACTCGGGAGTAAGTCCCCGATGAAACGAAACGAACAGTTCGATTCGAAAGTCTAGTCGAGTATTCGAAAAGTTCGGATGATTATTTTTATTCGGATGTTTTGTTTTCAGCCGTATGTTCGGAAACAACGCTTGTAGGGAAGCGAGGGTTCCTAAAATAAAAGAGTAGAGTGGACAAATTGCTTTTCGTGGTTTTTATTCCATTACAAACATATCTCCTACACCGAGTAGAAAACCTGATTTAACAACATTTTAAACTTATATATGAAAGTCGTTTTACACAATGTATATACGTATATCATTTTTTCACACATGCTTTTTCATAGAGATTAAGAAGTAGTGATAAAATTTCAATGAAATAATATAACATTAGTCAATTATCGAACATTGAAATCTTTTTTTTACACTTTAAATGACCCGAATATTAAAATCGGAAAACTCATAATACTTTTTGTTCTTTTTACTATCTTGAATTAGGGATGTTAATAAATAATCGATTTTTGTTTCAATGGATTATTATTTTTTAATATTCGATTTTTTATAATCGATTTGTACAGCTATATTAATAGATTTTTAATTAATCGATTATATAAATTACAAGTTTAAATCGATTTTCATGAACAGCGCCATTTACGCGACGCTTGAAAAAAACGCGAAGTTCATTATTATTTACAAGTTAAGAGTGAGATAATATAGTCATATAATATATATATATAACAATAAATGTTTCCTCTAACCGGAAAACATCTAAAAGCAGCGTGCTTAAGTATTTTATAACGAAAAAGGATAATACCACAGCAATATGCGTGTACTGTTCGAAGAATAATAAAAGACTTGTAGTGATACAATAAATTTAAAACAGCACCTGGAACGAAAACGTTAAAGTATATTTTAGTTTTTGAGATATTTTGACAGGTTGTCATTTAGTTGGAATGCTCATCACTTCATTCTTATTATAAGAAAATGTTTAATGGTATTGAAAATTTGTATCAAAAATGATATTTCGTTACCTTATTCTTTAACCTGAAAGTTTAAAAAAGCAATCGCTTTGATTTTTAATTTTAAATTAGTTATTTTTTATTCATATCATTTTATTTGATTTTTAATCTGATATATTGTTAATATGAACATTTTAGGTTTATTATTTGAATAAGAAAAGCATGTACATTTATGAATAATAGAAAAAAACGACTCATTTGCAGAAATCGATTATTTATTTTTATTAAAATCGATTTTTGACAAATCGTTTAATATTGGGAAAAGAAACATCGATTTGTATTTAATCGATTTTTTTGCATTGATCTCACATCCCTATCTCGAATTATGTTAATAAGATGGAAAATTTTGTAGGGACACGTTATGTACATAAATTTTAAACATACTATGACGCGTTTCATGGAGATATAATTATTTCTTCAAGAATAATCTACTCTATCTCCATTGAACTATCATGAGTTTTGAACAAAATTGCAAGTATAGATACAGGATTACAGCGAAGTTTTATAGCAATAATGTAAAACCAGTCACGGCTAAAGAAAGTTCAACGTTGTACATTGACTTATGGTGGCAATGTTTTCCTGAAAAGTATATAATATAGCATATTTGAAAATCCATACCAAATATCATTTAACTCTCCAACGAACCTTTCTACCAAAATTGTGGTTACATTGTGAGTTTTTTATTTTTAAGCTACGCAAAATTAGCCTACACGAGAACGTTGGTGATTACAAATCTGACAAACAGCGTAACGTTTTTTAGGGTTCTATTACCAGAAAATGAGTTATCTATGTTTTCTATAACTATAAATAGTAATTTGGAAAATAGAAGGGATCTTTCTAATAATATATTTTACCATAAATATATATAGGCATATTATATCATAATAATAACATCTTTATGTCATTGTTTCAATAGTTCCTTATACAACGTAAGAGAGCAATGAGATAGTTATATGGCGAGTTAAGGTTCCAAATATATTGCTGATGATAAACCTCATTTGACACTATGTTAGTATTTATATATGTTAGTATTATACTTGGCGTGCTTGCCGTACTTACAAGAGAGTATTTCTATAATTGTAGATTGTCTAACAATGTTATATTCCTTTAATACAATTTAAAAAACGCCTGCGGAGCTGTGATCACAGGTAGCTGAGTTATAAAAATATGTTTATGGTTACGCTGTATAGATGATCTATCTATTGAACTGTAATAGTTAGTCGATTGAAAATTTCACAATGTATATGTTTTAAGAGGTGTCATAATGAATAATAATAAAATATGAAATCTTAAGAAAACCCCAAGAAATGGAATGTTAACCTTTTTGTTTTGCTTTATAGTAAAAATCGTAATATTGTAAGTATGAGAGATTTTAAGTACAATTCTTACTAATATTATAAATGCGAAAGTAACTCTGTCTATCTGTCGCGCTTTGACGTCAAAACTACTTAACGGATTTCAATTAAATTTGATACACGGATAGTCTAGAACAGCCCACGCCCCACAGGGAGGCAATTTGATAGTTAAAGGGGGTTAAGGGATAGTTAAGTTAGTTAAAAATGGACACGACTTTAACGCTTTCGCTTTGGGTTATTTAATTGGGTTATTTATGCAATGCTAAATAGGTGACAAATTTAACAACAAAGGCAAATAAAAAAAATACTGTTAATAATTATCAGGCATAATTTCGATTGACGCTACCAAAATATCAACTAGCTAATTAGAATCGTCAAATCAAGTAAGTTTTTCATTATATGTTTTGACATTTTACTTACGATGTTTTGATAACAATTTCATAGTGATTTCTTCCTAAAACTTATCATTTATACTTCTTAAGGGATAAAAAAAATTTAAAGGTTAAAAATATTGTTGAGGGGTCATGAAAACTTTTGAAATGTTAATGTGGAGCATGGCTTAAAAAAGGTTGGGAAACACTGGTCTAAAGCATGAGAAAGGACATACTTTGTAATGCGAAAAAGGGTTGTAACGGGTTGAACGGTGGGCGGACGGGGAGACAGCATGAACAGTTGTATAGAAGTATCGTCATTTTTAGAGCTAAAAGCTTTAAATTAATCTTTATGCTCTTGATTCGATATAAATAAATATGACATTAAAAAGGGTGTAAAATAACAATAGGAAATAGAGGATGAAAATTTTTATGTAGATATGTAAAACTTAATTCGAATGTTTTATAAGTTAGCGACAAGAGACAAAATTTTACAGCTATTCAGTTATTTACGGAGCCATTACAAAATGTGAAACTGAAATTAACTCGTGTATGAAACTTGTTAAGCATCGCATCGTACACAATGAGGGCTGTGCAGCCGACCGTCGTTGTACCGCGCGGTCACAGTATAATATTAGAGACAGTGTGGAAACAACCAATAAACGCTCAAAAACGGCACGCTCACACAACATGCGCATCGACGAAATATATTAAAAGATATGCTATGGAATGCACCGCGAAAACTGCTTAGGGGTCTCGTCGATGAGCATGTTTGCGTGAGTGTGCCGGTACGAGCGTCTATAAGTTTTTTTTTTTTTTTTTCGAAATGTCTACGTTATTGACCCAGCAAGGTCTTAACAGCTTCACCGGACTACTAAGGCGAGCGCTTAAGGCACTCAGCCGATTTCATTATGGCAACCAGCTCAAGGGTCACTGCACACCTCGGCTTTGCTGTTGCCTGTTGCATGCAAAATCGCGACCTATCTCAGCTAACCTAGCTAACTATTCATATGTGTATGAGTTGTTGAAACGTATATGTGTACCAAGCATACACGCCTCAACAACTCCTCCATATATTTATTATCGGAAAATTAAGCGTTTTTCAAGTTCGATAAGGGAAAAAAGTAAACCCTTCCACTTTCATGTGTAAGCGTGTAGGCGTGCACGTGTGTGGGGGTGATCGTGTAGTGTTGTAGCAGTGATGTATATTTGTGTGTCACCGTATCGCGCAAGCAACGCACTCAAGGGCTCCCTACCGAGGGATCGAACCTAGGCTTGAGCCGCTGCTGTGGGAGGCCTAATCGGGAGTGCGGGAGCGAAATTAACCCCCAGACCACGGTGGCGTGATCTGTGGTTACGCGGGCGTAGGCGTGAGCACGCTCTGTTTCGAGGGACAGGCTGGTACTGATCGTTCGCTGACGTGATTAAATCAGGAGGGTCGGTAAAAATGCATCGTGGACGTCTTTTATAACGCGCAGCGTTAGGTACGGGTTCATAGTTTGCGGCGGATACCACTAACGGACTGGGATGATTCGCGGCTTTTTCAAAATAGCTAATCGTAAGTGATTTTACGTACGCCCAGATAGAAGGGATCTCTAGGTCTCTATGGAGATCGACTCTCCGGATGTACCACGGGGCACCGGTCACTTTACGTAAAACACGATTTTGGAGAACCTGCAGCTTATGAAAGTTATCTTTGGACATATGCGCAAAAACGGGGCAGTTATATGTCATCACGGGACGGATACACGTCTTATACAAAGTGAGCTTGTGTCTGAGGGACATCTTACTCATATGACAAAGCAACGGATGGAGGCAACCCAAGACCATAGCGGCTTTATTTCGCACTTTGTCTATGTGTGAATTGAACTTTAAATGTTTATCTAATGTAACACCGAGATATTTGACCTCTTCGACCCAAGGGATATCGATTCCGTATAGCCTGATGGGCTCAAATTTATTAACGCGTTTCGTGGGATCGAAGAGTATTGCGGCACTCTTATCGGGATTAACTTCTATGTGCCATCGACGAAGCCATTCACCGAGAGTATGAACGGCTTTTTCGATGCGCTTCCGAAGAAAGTCCGACCGCCAGCCGAATGTGTAAATAACGGTATCGTCAGCGTAACAACCTACCTCGACCCACCGAGACCGAGGTAGGTCACTGATGAACAGATTGAAGAGCGTGGGCGCGAGTATGGAGCCCTGTGGCACACCTGAGCGTATCGGGTGGGGCAGCGATAGTTCACCATCCACTCTGAACTGGAATGTCCTATCAGTGATATAATCGCGGATAATATGAATTAACCTATCGGGTACGCGAGATTTACATAATTTATGGATGAGCCCTCCATGTCAGACCTTATCGAAGGCCTTGGCGATATCGAAGAAGACTGCAATTGTGCGTTTCGGTTTACGTTTCGGATCGGCGTTAAATTTAGAGAAAATGTACTCCGTGAGGCGGTCTACTTGATTCGTGCAAGAGTGTTTGGCGCGAAATCCGAACTGCTCTGGGGGTATTAATTTTAAATCTCTAATCGAGAACTGAAGACGGCTCAGAAGGAGCCGCTCGTAAAGTTTTCCTAAGGTATCTAACAGACTAATGGGGCGATAGCTAACGGGAAGCGTAGCTTTCTTGCCGGGCTTGTGAATACCTATCACTACGGCCTTTTTCCAGACGGCTGGAAAGGGACCCTGGGACATGGCCGCATTGAAGACGCAGACCAATAGAGCTATGATGCGATCAGGAAGGAGTTTCAGGACCTCGTTCCTGATCCCATCGGGACCTTGGGACTTCCTAGGCTTGAGACGCTTGATTGCGCCTTCAACTTCATCGAAAGTGATCGCGGTTAGGGTATCCGCCGGAGGAGACGCGAGTACATGCTCCGCAGCTAATTCGATTAATCCGTTATGGAAAGAGTCAGTGTTATCAGTATTTGGCGAACACTGTTTCTCTAAGCTTGCGGCAAGGCATTCCGCTTTATCTATGCTATCGAACGCGGGAGGCAACCCGGAGCCTCTGTCGAGAGGTTGCATTGGAGTGACCATATCTGATTTGAGAGTTCGCGCTAGAGTCCAGTACGACAGGTGAGACGGCTGGAGACCCTCCAGGAGTCTGTCCCACCTGTCGCCCCGGATCTCAGAAATACGAGACTTGACTGTTTTTCGTAACAGACGTAAACGATCGCGATTCTCTATAGACGGGTAAGCGTCGTAAGCTCGAGTCGCGGCGTTCTTTTCCATGATCAATGCTCTTACGTCGTCAGGGAGTATAAAACGGCGATCGTTCGCCACTTGTACCTCTTTCGAGGTCTCTCTGACGGCGGTCTGAAGATAATCAACCAGGGAATCGATGGCCGAATCCGCGTCGGCTTTAGACACCAACACGTCCGGAATCCTGTCTAAACTACTAGACGACGGATTTTCTTTAAAATATTGAACGAGTTTCGCGTAATCAGCCACCCTAACCGACGGCGGGGTGAGTCTGAATTGTGACCTAACTGTAAAACAACCGGGCGATGATCTGAATCAAGTTCGTGTACGACTTGTATGAATCGTACAGGAAGCGTGATATTTTTTAAGAGAGCTATATCTAATACTGTGGGTCGGCAATGATCTTGATAGTGCGTGGGTTCCAGAGGGGCTATGACGTCAAAAGCGAGAACCCTACCTAGTTCATCGAGTATTCTCCCGTTACGAGATGTACACGGACTATTCCAGATAACGTTCCCGCTATTGAGGTCCCCCGCTATAATAACTGAATCTCCTAAATTAAGTAGCGCCTGCAAATCGGATCTTAGCAATTCTTTATTCTGTGATAAATACGCGGAAACTAAAATTATATTCGAGTAACCGGTCATACCTATTTCACACACTGACACTTCCATATTGGATAGCGCGGGTGGATCTAACGGCATGCAATATAACGAACGCCTAAAATAGATTAAGGTGCCGCCCCCACGGGTGGCACGGTTGTTTCTTACTATGCAATAATTCGCGATTCTAGGATTACGCATTTTCGGTTTTAAAAGCGTTTCCTGTACGAGGAGAACGTCTATCTGTCTATCGCGCAAAAAGTCAGCTACTAGACCGCGCTGTGTCCTGAGGTTTCTAGCGTTAAAAAACGAAAGAGATAGACCGCGTGGTTTAACCTTATTCATTGCCGCGAACATTGTTAAACCGATTTGTTATAGTGAACACGGGCGAGCTCGTTCATTGTCCTAGCAAGAGCCGGGAAACGCGCGAACGCTCTGAGCATATCCTGACTTCTCTTCGTCACGAGCAGCTCTGCAAAAGGTAAGACGTCTACTACATCGTGCACGACCATTAACTGGCTAATCCAGTCAACGCCGTCGAAAGAAAAAGTGCTGAGGCGGTCGTATTGAATAGGCTTCGCCTGCGGAGGCTGAGCCTGAGGTTTCGGAGCCTGAGGCTGAGGTTTGGGAGCCCAGGGGGCTAGAGGGGCCCGCACGGGTTGCGGCGCGCGCGGCACAGAGGTTGGCGCGCGCGGGGAGGGCGCGGACGCTGCCGAGGTGCGGAAGGCACCCGGCAGGCCTGGGAATGCCTCCACGGACATGAGTGGCGGAGGCGGAGGGCGGGCGGCGGTTGAAGGCGCCCTAGGCACCTGTTTCGCCTGTCGGGGACGTTGTGTACGTGGCGCACGGGGACAGCCGCGATAGTTCACGGGGTGACCCGCTTTACCACGCAGCACGCAACTGGGAGGTTCGGGAGTGGCAGGAGTACGTGTGCACTCCTTCGTGGGGTGGTCATCCAGACACTTGACGCACCTGGGGCGGAGGTGACAATTCCTCGCCGAGTGACCATAACACTGACAGTTATGGCACTGCGACGGGGTATGGGTCTTGCGTGGGGGCTCGACGGTGATACTGTTAAGATCACACACAGAGGTGAAGTTAAAAATGGCCTTGCCCTCTTGAGTGCGGTCGAGGAGGACTAAGACCATGTTGTACGGGTCGCGGGTGCGTGGGTGGTACATCCGATGTACCTCACGCACGGGGAAGTTCTTCTCCTTAAGGGAGAGGGTGACATCATCAACCGAGATTTCGGCCGGGACGCGACGAAGTACTACACGGTGGAGGCGTTCCTCCTCGAGTGCGAATGTGAAATAAGCTAACTTCGATTCCCTTAGGAATTTTGTTAGCGCACGATGATCGGTAGAGGTGGGGCATTTTACTTGGATGCCCGTCGGAGTGCTAAGAGCGGACGTATAATTGATTTTAAGGGATTTCAATCTATTCGAGATCGAAGTCCACTGGGACTTGTTTTGGATAGTGACTGGCGGTGGGGGGCGCGGTGTCCTGACTGCGGAACCAGTAGATTGGGAAGCAGCGACAGAGACGGAGCTAGGTCTGCCTACGCGTGGTTTCGAGACTGCTGGTATGGCCGGCGCTGGCACCCGGGCGCCATCTATGTTGACTAGCTTTTCGGGGCGTGCGGAACCCGAGTCAGAGTCCGACGAACGCGAGTTGCGGCGTTTAATATATGTGACGGTTTTAAAACCGTCACTATCTGTGTTTTGCGCTGAAGGCGCGGGAATCGTGGACATGTCACCGGTCGCGGGCGGCTCGGCGGATCAAGCTCCATCTCGGAGCCGGTCTCTGAGCTGGAGCTAGGAATCGGGGCCTCTAGTAGGCCTTTGTCGCGCACGTCTAGAGGAGACTGCGGCGATAAGGTCGCGAAGGATTTCGCGGTCGGTAAGTTCGTTGTGAATTGAGTGCCCTCGGCGGGTAGCGACGCACTCACGATAGCGGAATCAAGATCCTTCTCATTTATACCGTTCGCGATGAGAATTTGACGGAGCATACTAATATCAACAATAGGCGAGTCCATCGCGGAGGACTGAGAGGGATGGGCCGCGAAACAACCTCCCTGCCTTAAGGGCAGGGGGGCACGCCGAACGGGTTTATTACGAGTCTATACCGGGTGCAGATCAAGAGAGCTGTTTAAAATGAACGAGAAGAAGAAAGTAGTACAGGAAATACGTTAGCGAGATAGGCAAAGTAAATAATTTGCATAGATACAGAACAAATAAATAAATGGATAACTAAACAAATAAATAATTGAAATAAATAAAGTTATAAAGAAATGACGACTAAAAGGAAGGACTATGTAAATAAATAGATAAACTAATGAGTAAACAAATAAATGTACAAATATAATAAACAAAGCAATAAATAAATACAAAGAAAGGGTCTCACTCAATTTCAGGAAAAATAATGCAGGTGTTACGCAGCTGCGGTGCACGTGTGCGCCTAGTCAGACGGATCGGCACTTCAAGGTGAAAGCCAAACTTTTTTTTTTCGAAATATCTACGCTATTGACCCAGCAAGGTCTTAACAGCTTCACCGGACTGCAGTGAAAGCCGAACACTTCACTCTGTATATACTGTATCACAATAATCACGAAATATCGGTCCGAGCGTGGACACAACCGTTGCCGGCCGCGTCAGAATCGGAACTCTCTCGTGTCTATAAGTAGTTTCCGTACTGTCTATTATAAGTATACTGTGGCGTGGTGTATGCGGGGAAATATACCTGTGTGTTTACTCGAACGAGCAGACGACCATGTACCACACGCGTGCAAATATTTTCTGTTGCAAATTCACTATTATTCACTAGAAATTGATTAAAATTCGATTTGCTTACACGATTCTTTGTTTATTTAATTAATGTTCTTCCTGAATTAAAAATAACTATAAATTTTTGGGTTAGGTTATTAATTTTTTTCTTTAGTTGCGTCATTGTTTTGTTTATTCCATTCGTCAAAAATAGATTACTCTTGAATTTATTAAGATGTTATTACGTATTCATTACTGATTATACATTTGGATTTTAGCTAAGTACCTGAGAATGGTAAATCCTTTTGTTAATTTTGTAGTAACGAACAATTTCAGTACATTTTTTTATAAGATTTTTGTTTGTTTTTGTGGATCATGAATTTGTTTTTGTTATTTAGGGTTAACTCTTGTTTACTTTTTCATTTAGGTTTTTAAATATAATATATAGTTTTTATAAAATTGAATAAATATAAATAGGTTATTTTCGTAATGGAAAGTTTTGTTTTCAGTGTTTCTGGTCAAAAGTAGTATGAAGTATAAGTAATTATATGTTTATTGTTAACTTGTATAAATAATAATACTTTCCTAGTCAAGGGTTAAACGTTTTGATTCGTGTACGTTAGTTAACAGATTTTTGTCTGTGTAATAACTACAAACATATAAAAACGTAATAACGTTGTTTTTATTCAAATATAATTCGCATATAAAACGCAAATCTGTTTCCCTTGAAAGCAGCATTTGCAATAAAAAATAATAAAGCTTAAGGACAGACGCTTAGAGTTGCAACAGTTCGTTTAGAAAAAAAATGATTTTACTATGTGCAGTGAAGATGCATTCCTAAATGGAAGCTGCTGGCCATTGGCGAAGAGGATCACACCAATCCAAGGTGTTATGTGAATCGTGCGTGGCTAAAGGTGAGTTTAGTCGTTAACGGTACCTCTTCGATACAAGGGCACCTCGGAGAGTAGTTTATGCCCTTCCATCGATATGCGGGGCTCTGTCGGTGTGTCCTCATTATTCCCTTGCTTTTCGTGGAAACAAAATGGATAAAAATATCGACAAAGTGTTACTAGATTTAAATTTCCTAGTTTACGCCCTGGAAGACTCCAGGGACGACATCTCGTCTGGGACGGGGGGAGGTAACGCCTCCCCGACGCCCGGACCAACCACCTCTACAGTTGAGAGGACGAACCTTGGGTCAGAGGTTGCCTTAGTAACCACACCGCTCACGGAGACGGACTCTGAACAGAAAAGAGGTAAAAGACGCAAAATGTCAGGAGCCGCAAGGAAGAGGTTCCGGAAACTGGTGCAAGCAAACATTAGCCCTGATGAGGCGCTAATGCTATGCCGACAGTCGTGGACCGAAATCCCAGTGGAAAATCCTGGAAGACCGAAGGCGGTAAAGCGAATTAGGTCTGAAGAGGTATCTCCTGATGTTCACCCCAAAAAGGTACATAAGCCTGCCTCTAATACCAGGGTTAGGCCTAGTTTTGGTGAGGTTGCCGGATCCACGCGAGTGGGGATTCGTATCGTGGACCCCATGAGCATGGAACAAATGAAAATGGTTCATAGTGCACTCACACAGGAAATTTTAAAATAGGAATCAAGGGCGCTGGTCCTCGGTACCTAGGATTCAGTTACCGGCCGGGCTGGATACTTATCACATGCATGGATGAGATGAGTAGGAAGTGGCTAACAGAAACCACTTCCAAAATAAAACCCTGGCCGGAGGCTGACTTATCAATTATGTCGGAGAGTGAACTCCCGAAACCAGCAATTGGCTCAGCGTTCTTGCCGGATAACGAGACCGCGTTCCTTGAGAACGCACTCGAATTAATACGGTTACAGAACCCTGAGTTAAACCCGTAACATTGGAGAGTGCTACATTCGAGGGAGGAAAAGAGAGGAAGATTTGTTGCTTTCGCTCTTGATGATCCCTCGCTACAGACTCTCCAAAAAAATAACAACAAAGTTATGTTTGGCTTTAGATGGATTGTGTTTAAAGTCAAAACTGGAACGGAAGGAGCTCAGGAGGTTAAGCCACTGGCTGATCCTTCCTCCAACATAGGGCAAATTGAGGGACAGCAAGCTCAAGCGGCAGCACAACACTCTTTGCCTGTAAATAGTGTAGGTGATCCTGTCCCTTCTACCTCCGCAGCCAATAGGATGGGAGAAAGGCTGGCGTCACAAGTGACGCAAAAAAGCCTTCACCCACGTCCCGCTGGTAGGGGAGCCAGACAGGGAAAGACCGGCGGAACCCATCCTAGAGGTGGACACTCACGTTCCCAGATAGGAAGGGCAACCGCCAGCAAAACACCTGCACGTAAAAAACAATAGCGTCACCTAAGGGTAAAGCGAGGGTTCTACAGATTAACCTTCACCATGCTGTCGCGGCAACGGCGGTACTGGAGAAGTGCCTTGCAGAAGGCACTGCTGACCTCGCTCTTATACAAGAGCCTTGGTTACGCCAAAATAAAGTCATGGGACTGAACACCGCAGGGAGCATCTTAGCGCATAACTGTGGGACTAAGCCCAGAGCTAGCATAGTTTTTAGCAAAAGAACTAAAATCTTACCTGTTCTAGAGCTCTGCTCAGACGACCTGGTTGCAGCGTACTTTAATCTCGATGGGTGGCAGGGCCCGAAACTACTTGTGTGTTCAGCCTACCTTTCTGGAGAGAAGACCAACCCAAAAGAAGCTTGTGCGAGTTGTGGACTATGCTATGAAACACAACGCTGAGCTATTGGTGGGCTGTGATGCCAATGCACACCATACAGGTTGGGGGAGTAGCAACATCAACGACAGAGGTGAGTTACTTTACGATTTTATCACTTCTCACACTCTAGTAATTTTAAACAAAGGGTGTAAACCAACCTTTGTAACACGCGCTAGACAAGAGGTTCTGGACATCTCATTTGCTACCAAAAATTGTGCTAGGTACATAGCTGACTAGCATGTAAGTGACGAAAACTCAATGTCTGATCACAGGCATATAAAATACGAACTATTAAACTCGTTACATAGTGAGAACTCTATATATAGGGACCCTAGGAATACTCATTGAGCATCTTATAGAGATAACCTAAGATATAACCTGGAAACAGTCCCTAAATCTATCAAGACAATTGAGAGTCTAGAAGTGGCAACAACTGCTCTTACAACGGTGATTGTAGACGCCTTTGAGCGAAGTTGCCCTGTACGGCAAAAAACCTTAACAAGACGAGTAACTTGGTGGAACAAAAATCTCATGAAACTGAGGGAAAAAACCAGACACCTTTTTAATAGAGCCAAAAAGATCAAAGAATGGGAAGCGTATCTAGCGGCTCTAACCAACTTTAACAAAGAAATTATGAAAGCCAAGCGGGTATCCTGGAGGATATTCTGTGAGGAAATAAATGATATGCCTCACAGAGCAAGAATTCACAAGGTGCTAGCCAAGGACAAACCTAATCAAATAGGGCTCCTCAAAATACCAGATGGTACTTTTACTGCTAATGAAAAACAGACTACTGGTCACAGTGATACAGGACCATTAAAGGCCTGCATAGCCCCATTCTCCAGAATTAAAAAAAAATCTGTGCAGCTCTATGCTTACGTGTATCAAATACGTAAAATTATTATACTTTAGCAAAAGATGGGATGCAAAAGACATAGTTTATAAAAATGTACTTGAATAAACTCATATTAATACTTTATACTTATGTACTTATATATTTACATAATTTAATAAGCAACAGTGAAATACTGCAGATAGATCAATAAAGTATTTATAAGTATTTGTAAAATAATTAACCTAAATAATTGAAATTGCTACCCAAAGATACTACTCCATACGGACGAAGTCGCGGGCACAGCTAGTATTAAATAATAAAAACCGGACAAATGCATGTCGAGCTGGCGCTTAGGATACCAAACGTAACGAAAGAAAATACATCTCCTTGAACCATATAATGTAGATAAGTATGCTTTATGATTAAATGACAAAATATTTGAGTAATGTGTAACTTGACTAAAGTACCGCTACGACACATCCGAGAAGCAAGAACACAACGCGACAGGAACATTAACACCAGCACCACCCTATTAGAGATACTGTAGAACCCGCTCAATACGATTTCTCGCATAATGCGCCAGTCTCTGCAACTTGAGACATGTTTTCGCACATTTTGGCGCTTAATACGATTCATCGTCCCGTTTAATACACCAAAAACATGTACCTATTATCTACCTGGTGTTAATGATCTAAGACGTTATGTATTTTATTTGAGATAAAACAAAAATGTACTGAAAAAGTTAAATTATGTTGAGAATCTCGTAATTGCTAATACAACAAAATCTTTCTGTCAAACCAAATTGGTTACTTTAAATAACGTAATTATAATTATACTTTATATTTAATGTTATTTATAAATGTATAAATGAATATCTTCATCTAAGAAATTAGAACATAATAACAGTACGTTTTATCTTCCTTATCCCGCACAATCACGCTTTCACGCCTAAAACGTGTTTTTGGTTTAATCCTTGAGGAATCCATTTAAACGGGTTTTACTGTACATCAATTCTATACATGAATAAGAACAATAATTTGATCGTGATTACTATTTTTGTGTTACTTACATTATTTTACGGAAATATGAACAAATAGTAATTGCATTGATTTCCACAGTTTGGCCTATAAGATAGGATGTCGTTGATATATGTACATACACTTCTATGTTGAAGTTATTGTAAGGCGAAACTATGCCCGGATAAATAGTTATAGCATCTATAGACTGTTAATTGACTGACCTAACCGACTATACCTTAATAAGAGGTTTAAATTCATCGATATTAATTTTAAAACATTTTAGGTAGAAGTTTTTATAAAACGAGCGATCCGGTGCAGGTACCACCCGAAACAACCGTGTCCGGTCAGCACCTGCACTAGCCTGAAAAACAGGAAGTCCCATCTCCTCCTAATCCACTGCCGCGGGACCGGGCGGACGGCATCGACGGTGTGCGTCCCGAAGCGTGCGTTCGCCAGGTCCTGCATCCACCTCCCTACAGCCCCTTCCCGCAACTCCCGCCCTTTAACTTCTATCTCGCTGGGAGCCGGCGTAAATTCTTACACGGCGTCGAGCACCCCAGCTTCAACTCCCAGGTAAGAGAGCCGGCGAGCGTAAAGGCCGCTGCCGATGACACCGTCCGGTATGCCCGGATTGCCCTCAGTGCCACCGTACGCTGCGTACTGCGCAGCGCGCGCATGTTGGTGGCACCGAGGGCATCAGCCCAGACCGATGCCACGTAGGTGGCCATCGCCCACACGATTCTCATAAAGAGTCGACGGCACCCGGCACCCGGCCGCCCAATATTGGGGAGCAACTGAAGGTTGCTTGACTTTCTTACTGTCTCGTAGATGCAAGCGATCTGCGAGCCAGCGAACGCCTTCAACCTCTGGGCGTCCATGACGCCCACGTCCACCCCCTTTAACTCCGCCTCGGAGCTAGGCAAGGAGCCAGCAGCCGAGCCGGCAACCGAAGCCGCCGCGGAGCCAGCGGCAGAGCCGGGAAAAGACTCCGCACTGGTCACGCCACCAGCCAAGGCCTGGGTAAATGACCCGTCGGCCTCCCCCATAACCCCCCGACCACTTCCGCGCATCCGGGTAGACCCCTTGCCGCGCGTGCTCACTTTAGGAGCCGCACCGTCCTCCACCTCCGTGTCAGAGGAGTCAACGATCTTCCCCACACCGCTGACACTCCTAGCTGCGGTTAACAGCTTGTCTAGTTTAAAGTAATCTAAGTAGCCCACTGTAGTTTCAGCTATCTGCCGATGAAATATTTGTTAAAATAGGTTCAGCTGTTTCGGAGATTACCCGGAACAAACAGACACACAGAGAGATCGGCAAAAATTTAAAAAATTGAATTTTTGTTATCAGACGCCTGTATACTTTTGTACCCAATCAGTGACTTTTTTCAATTTTGATATTTCATGCAGACGCTTCATTGTTATTATATGTATAGAAGATTATATTGTTTACAAATTAAACATTCTTCGCGATGTTGAAATTCAATATTAATATCGAAGTCAACAACTTTGCCGACTTTCGATAACAAACGATCCTCTCGTTCAGCGCTTAAGTTTTTCTATATCACGGATGTTGACTCGATCGGTACTGGCTGTTAGTTCGAGAACTTCTATAAGTTTCTCATCCCTTGCCGTAGTAGTTTAACGCTGCAGTCGAGAAGAAGATGGGCGCATCTAACTAAAATACAAACCGGCGAATAATCGAAAACTCTGTAGCTCGAATCTTTAGCGAAGTACGCCTAACTCGTTCTCTGGTTTGATAACATAAAAAATAATATTAAATGCATTTTTTTATTATTATATACTGAATATAATTTGTTAAGGTCTTTTTTTCATTATAAGGGTGAGACAACGTTCGCCGGGCCCGCTAGTATGTACATAAATAAAACTTTGTGGGTGACTTTTGTAAATTTGATCTTTTGTTCGAGAATAGTATATTTTTCTTAATGAAAAGCACACACTGTCCTTTTACGTACCTACTACTGAAAATACTTTTGCAAAATTTCATGAAAATACTTTCAGTAGTTAAGATTTAAAAGTGTAAACAAAAATTCGCCTTTTTTATTTCTTACTTCGAATTAAATATTATAAAGAATAGCAGATGCAACCTCTTTGTAGGAACAACAGCATAATACTTTAATTAATTTTGAAAACAGTCCCATATATTTCATGAAACTAAACAACCACAAGACCTTTTAGTTATTATAGATTTAGTTATAGAAGGCAAGCGAACAGGTGGGTCACCTGATGTTAAGTGATCACCACCGTCCATAGACATCAGCAACACCAGAGGTGTTGCAAGTGCGTTGCCGGACTGTGTTGGTTCGGAAGGGAGAGAAGGGGATGGGTCTTCGGCGCTCTCACTGACCGAACGAAACGCAACAATGCTACGAACGAAACGAAACGCACGTAGTAGTTAGGTGTTTCTGTGGGTCGAGTGGTACTACCCCGGAGGAACCGACCCATTCATGCTGAAGCCGGTAATAGCTTCAGTGTGACTCTACTGCCTATAAAAACTCCCATTCTGACGCATGAATTTAAAAATAATTTTCTATAGTGCCTTATTTCATGTTTCAAACCGTGTAAAACAGGTCATTATGTAGATAGTAACAACGATGTTACACTTGGCGTTCTATTTCATACACTTTGTATTTGTTATGCAAATAACAATAACCTACGTTACTTTGAAAGTGCACGTTAACTATACCTCAACTTTGTTTATCTGTGACATCTTTAAACCTTACGTGAGGTAACGAGAAATTGAAATCTTTTGGACACGGATCATGTATAACATTTTATATCAATTTAAAATGATGTCGCTTGAACAATATTTCACCGGAGAAAAGTTAAATTTAGTTGCCATAGAAGACGTATCGTGGAAATATACTTGGGTTTTGATATGCTGGCTCATCAAATTATGTGTGTCAAATGTATGTTGAGAAAACATCCAAAATTCAATATATTCATCATTGATGTGTTATAGGTATTCCTATTCAAAATTTACAATACATAGTCTATATAATATACTAGCTGTTACCCGCGGCTTCGCACGTGTTTTTTAAATATATTAAATAAATATAAAATTATGATTAGATGTGTAAATTACAGAAATACTCTCTCAAAAAAATTTGTAAGTACGACACGCACATCATATACTGTAACAGATAACTTGTACCTTACATATGTGAATACTAACAGTGTGTCGAATGGAATGGGATATCATCAGCTACATACCTGAAACCTTAAACTACTATATACCATCCTCAATGCTCAGTTACACTATATTAGAAAGTATTAAAAATATTAAGCTATACATTAACGAACATGTTTTAAATCTTTTATTATATAGATATAATATGTCCATATTGTCGATATAATTAGGTTTTTGATATACGTTGTCATAATTTAAATCACATATAAACATTTGACTTTCAATTATATTTATTCTTGGAGTCCAGGACAGCGCACGCCTCACGCGCATTTTTACAGTGAACAATATATTTTGAATCAATTCCACACAGACGGATGCACGGGTAACAACAGTTCCTCACTACATAGTGTAAAACAAAGTCCTCTGCCACGTCGCCCGCGTAACCACAGATCACGCCGCTGTAGTTTGGTTGTAGATTTCGCTCCCGCACACCAGATTAGACCCCCGTCAGCAGCGGCTCAAACCTAGGTCTGTTCCGTGGGCGTTGAGCCCTTGAGTGCGCTGCTCGCGCGATACAGTGACACAAAATCTTACATTATTGCAACAACATTACACATATCACCCTCACGCACATGCACGCATACACGCTTACACATGAAAGTAGAAGGGTTTCGTTTCTTTCCCTTATCGAACTGAAATAGTTTGGAAAATTATCCGACACGAAATATATATAAGAGTTGTTGAGGTATGTATGCAGGGTACACATATATGCTCCAACAACTCATATATGTATGAATAGTTAGCTTAGGTCAGCTCAGATAGGTCGCGAATTGCATGTATCAGGCAACAGCCCAAGCCGAGGTGTGCCGTGCACCCTTGAGCCAGTTGCTCAAATAATATCGGCTGAGTGCCGCAAACGCTCGCCTTAGTAGTCCGGTGAAGCTGTTAAGACCTTGCTGGGTCAATAGCGTAGTCATTTCGAGAAAAAAAAATCCTCTGTCACGTCTCTCTATATGTCTGTTCGCGATAAGATCAAAAACTACAGAACGTATCTTCATGCCGTTTTCACTAATATATAAAATGATTTTTGAGCAAGGTTTAGGTACAGTTTGTCTTATTGACATGGCAGGCAACGTCTGCTGAACCCGCTAGCTAAAAATAAAACGTCTAATTAGTTATTTGCCCGTAAAATTCCCGTTCAAATGTTACTTGTAGTCCGGTGAAGCTGTTAAGACCTTGCTAGGTTAATAGCGTAATCATTTCTAAGAAAAATAAACGTTCAAATAGGTTCAGCCGTTTTGGAGATTACAAATAAACAAACAGACATATCGACAGAATAAAAAAAAATGTTGATATTTGTAGCACCACAGATATGTGTATAATATGTATTCACTAAAAAGTATTTATTTTAATATTATATATACACACACTTTATTTTTAACATACGTAATATATCACAAATCAAAAATTGGGAACAAAACTAACGTACAATAAACTTTTTGAGGAGTTTTTGGCGGGATTTCAGTCTGTCATGCTACATGTTGTCATATTAATGTATGATTTTATATTTTATTTATAATCTTGTGTTACGTGACTCTATGTTATGTTAAATTGGCGGCGTTTTATGTAATATGGTTCGATTATTGTGCATAAGTGAAATGAATGAAAAAAATACCACGACGCATAAATTCAGTGGTCTTGAAAAGTAAGAATATAAAAATGTACGAAATATTATATAGAGGATTTGGCGCTTATACCTTTTTATTAACTTGGACATAAAAGAAAACTGGTTAAAGAATACATAATAACTACCTATATTGACAAATTCAGAATTGGCAGTATGGATCAATTCCTTCGCCAGTCTTATTGAACGAATATTATTACTATTTCGAATATATCTGAACAACAACACAAAATAAACTTTGGGAATGCTTGCGATATAAACGGGTACGTATAATTAAAAATTGGACACAAAACTAAAGTAGAATAAACTTATTGAGTAGGAAGCTTCCAAAATAGCCCAATTTTGAGACATTCTTCATTAGTGCTCAGCTCCTATTGGTTTTAACGTGATGATATGTAGCCTATAGCCATCCTCGATAAATGAGGTATCTAACACTTAAAGAAACTTTCAAATCGGATTGGTAGTTCTTGAGATTAGCGCGTTCAACCAAACAAACAAACAAACTTTTCAGCTTTATATATTAATAGATATAAATAAAAAAACCTGACAAATTATTAATAAATTACTTTGTATACTGGTGAAAACTGCATGAAAATCCGTTCAGTAGTTTTTGAATTTATCACGAACCGATAGACGTATAGGCAGTCAGACAGAGAGGTAATGGCAGAGGGCTTTGTTTTGTAATATACAGTCATATACAAATGATAGAACTGTGAACTTTATATGTATTTTCTTTGAGATATAGACTGTGTGACTAAGTGTCAGTGTTTTAAAAATGTATGTTTTTTTTGTACACGCATCGCTCCTAAAGTATAATGCTCAAACAGAGAAAATCATAAAGCATCTTGAGTAACAAAGTCTTTGTTTTATTAAAATCGATCGACTCTATCAAAAGATAGTGTAATTTGAATATCGGCGCGAGTTAAGTACGCGAGAACAGTGAGCTTAGTGTGAGTTTGCAAAATTATATCGAATAAATGTTCTATAGCTTTACCGAGAACCTAGTACATGTGAGTGTGAGTTACATGTCATGTTGTTCAATCGACTGACGGTTAATTCACCTCGAACCGTGAAGTTGTTTCGAAAAATTTTACTTCCATGAACGTTTCCGAGCGAAATTTTATCATTATGTTGGCAATGCTGTAGTGTCCTATGATAAACCGACTAAATTTTTGAAGTCTTTATAACCATGCATTCTTCAAAAAAGTAAGTTACGTATTAGTTTAGGCGGATTATCCATCGTTTGTTTACATACATTCTGAGTGCGCGTGCGTCAATATTATTTTTTTATACAACTTTTCTGTTTCTCTTTAAACATATAGATAAAGTCGCTATTTTTGTTATACAAATAATGAGAACCAGTCATCAACAATTTGAATTTATGATTACTTATATGGAACACTAAGTGGAACATTTATATATTAATCATTTATTGAATTCGTGTAGTATGGTATTATTTATATATTTTAGGCGCGGAGATCTGTGACGACTTTAGATTAGTGTGTCGCCTCAGATCTTTGCACAAAAATTTAAACGCTTTCTTTGTAAACCGTATCTTTTCATAAATTCTATCTCAGTGAGATCTTTTAATGGATCACTGCTAGCGCGAGCTTTTGCACGAGCAGCGGCTATATTATTCCGAATATCTTGTGATGTTGCTGTTTCCAACATTAGCATCGCGAAAAAATAACGTGCTGCCATAATATTTACTTTATAAAAATACTTCTATATCACAAAGCTATACGTCTCATGACAAAATTCAAAGTGAAAAATGTACTAATGTCAAAATGAATTTATTTACTTTTGAAACGTCAAAATGGCATATAATTGTAACTCGCACTTGCAAATAAGCATTTACGCGTCTCTAAATGCTCGCGTTTCGAACCTCGATATGAACAAAGTAAACATACAAAACTCGCACTCATAAACTATGTCTTACATGCGAGCAATTAGATGGCGCTTTTATAATCCCATACAAATCGTAGTGAACGTCAAAGCGTCCGAGTAGGTACAAAAACTCACACTAAGCACACAGTAGGTAAACGTATGCATTTCGGTCTCATTCCAGAACCTAGATATTTTGTAATATATTTCATATCTTCTTCTTTTATACGTATTATAAAACCGCAAATTTAATGTGTCTGCACTTTTCAAATTTTTGTCAAAAACAATATTCAATGTAACTAAGAATATCTAAGTAAATTTACATTTAAATTCTTTTCGGTTTTAGACACTTGGTCTAAAAAATACCACAATGTCTTTCTTTAAAATACATTTATTAAGGTTTTAAGAAACTACGATTTAACTACGATTTTTATAAGCATATAGAAATGTGTGGAGTGGGGTAAGCGGAATATTGCGCATAGCCAGGAGCGATGAAGTAAATGGATAAAATTGTTTACAAAGAATTTTTGTTTGCAACAGCAATAAAATGACGTCCATATAGAACGTCATGAACAATGGCATAGAAATGTATGACGTCATAGTGACGTCATGGCTATGATTTAATTGATCAACCCATCCAGAACAATCGAATAAGACGTTAACTGATACAGAAACAAAATACTGAATATAGCTAAGAGTAATTATCCGTGGGTGTAACTAGCCCAACTGTCTGAATGAGTATGCCCAGTATCTAGTCGTCGGTCGCCTTTTAAGGTTTTTTTTTTATCTGACTACGCTATTGACCCAGCAAGGTCTTAACAGCTTCACCGGACTACTAAGGCGAGCGCATAAGGCACTCAGCCGATTTTATTTGACAACTAGCTCAAGGGTGCATGGCACACCTCGGCTTGGGCTGTTGCCTGATATGTGCAATTCGCGACCTATCTGAGCTAACCTAAGCCAAGTATTCATACGTATATGCGTTGTTGAAACATATATGTGTACCAAGCATACATTCCTTTAACAACTCTTATAGATATTTCGTATCGGATAATTTTCTGAATTGCTTCAGTTCGATAATAGAAAAAAATAAAACCCTTCCACTTTCATGTGTAAGCGTGTATGCGTGCACGTGTGTTAAGGTGATATGTGTAATGTTGTCGCAGTGATGTAAGATTTTGTGTCACTGTATCGCGCGAGCAGTACACTCAAGGGCTCCACGCCCAGGGAACGGACCTAGGCTTGAGCCGCTGCCGAGGAGGGCATAATCCTTTTAAAGCATCAAGATATATAAACAGCCGATAACTTCAACCAATAGCGTTTGAGGTCATTAGTTACACCCCCGATATAGTCAATAGCGCAGTATTGCAAGTCAATAGAGGCTCCCCCGATATATACATTTGATTTAAAAAAATCACGTTTTCTTTTTTATACATATAATAAATTGTTAAGATAATAAGTAATGCGGATGAAGTCGCGGGTATCAGGACTATCTGTAGTACTAACTAATATTATAAATACGAAAGTTAGTTTGTTTTTACGCCTTTATGAATCAAACGATAATCGTGAAATTTTGCATAAGCTTTTTCAAGGATGCAGAAACTTTTCTGGGGTAACTGTTGTAAGGTACTGTTGCGGTAAATGAAATTAACATTAGCGGCGAACGAAATAGCGAGTAAAAATTAGTGTTTTTAAGAAACAGAATCCCTGAAACAGTGCCTACTATCGATAATATACGATACGATACGATACGATACGATAATATATACTAACTATAAATGAGAACTACCTTAGTCACTCTATATTAAAAAAAAAATACTTGAAACCGCAAGGCACTTGCGATTCCGCTGGTGTTGCAATTGTCTATGGACGACGGTGATCACTTAACACCAGGTGACCGGTCAGTTCATTTGCCTCCTAGGACATAAAAAAGTGGTTTAGAACAATTGTAGCCGGTAGGTTGCATTACGATTGACTTTTAGGATTTAATTTATTATCTAGTTTTTATGTAATTTTTTTCTTTTGAATTATCTTGAATATCTTTCAATCGAAATCTACAGAACATAATTATTGTGTCCCGGTTTCGTCGAAAGTTTGGTGATATCGTGTTATTTATTAGATGAGTGTAAAATTGCATAGTTTGATATACTTTTATATATATTAATTATGAATTATATATGTACATTTCTACTATTTACTGTGTTTGTCTTATAAGAACTTTACAAGTTACGTAAATAATATTATTTAACAGTAGTCCGGTGAGGGTGTTAAGACCTTGCTAGGTCAATAGCGTAGTCAGTTCGAGAAAAAAAAATTATTTAAATTCTTATTTTAATTGACAGTAGTCTACAATAGGTATTAATATGTTTCAAAACTGCGTTGATTTATATCTTTCTTGGACTTTATAAGCGTATGGTGTTAAGAAAAATCTAGAAATTTCGATTAAGAATTAGCATATTTGCTCAGTCTAGGAAATAAGTTGTTAAATATATTTAAAAGTATTTGTTTTAAATAAGGTTTTTACTCAACCTCAACACATTTATAAACGTTCTTCAATATGTAACTCGTTTTATTTTTCATTCCACGTAAAACAAATTTCTATGTAAATTGTGTAGTCACTAGGAGATAGTCACAAAGTTTTCTAAGGTTTCCTACAAAATTGTATCTTCTATGGAAATAATGTGTAGTATACAAGTTGTGTTCGTGGCGACGCTCATCTATACTAATATTATAAAGTAAAGTTTGTTAGTTTGTGACGTAGTATTGTAGTCCGGTGAAGCTGTTAAGAACTTGCTAGGTCAAGAGCGTAGTCAGTTCGAGAAAAAAAAAACAACAAAGAATTTGTGACGTTGTGACGTTGTAAGGGGTAATCTCAGGAAGTACTGGTCCAATTTGAATAATTCTTTCGGTTTTATATAGCTCATTCATTGAGAATGGTTATAGGCTATATATCACCACGCTGAGACCAATAGGAGTGGAGTGCAGATGAAAAATGTTTCAAAATCGGGATGTTTTTTTCCTTTATTGAGAACTTTTGCTGCGTGTTAGCGTTAGCACAGAGCAATTATTACTACGCGGACGAAATCGCGGGCAGGGGCTAGTGTATGTTATAAAAAAAATTATTATTATCTTCATTATAATTCCTTCTAATAAATACTTAAATAACAAGAAAATTAACGTTGTGTAACTATTTTTCATGTACAAATGAGACTATGAGGGCCATCTAGTGTCGAATTCTAGTCAATTGGATAGCATGAACGTATTCTTCTATGAAAGATAGTGAGATGGGTAGATTTTCTTGTTCATCGAACAGATGGTGTTGGATTATATTAAACACATATATATAACGTATCGATATCTAGTTCCATATTTTTTAACCGACGAAAGAAATGGAGGAGGTTCTCAAGTCGACGCGTATATTTTTTTTATGTATGACCACGCATAACTTTTTACAGTATAGTCTGATTTTTATATTTAAAATTCCGGTACACGAGTGGTGGTAATTATTGTCCTAATAAACACTTGCCTTCTTTTTTTTTTTTTTTTCTTTTTTTTTATTGAGGGTTTGTTCAAAAAGAACACGCCACCCTCATCCATACCACAAACAATCGCCAATTACAAAGCAACTTTCAAGTATATATCTTACTAACTACTAACAAAAAAAAACCTAAATTGAAAAACAGTATTACAATCGCATTCTTGCCCTTATACCGACCTCCACAATGTTATAGATTAACTTGGCTTCTTCCGATGCTGGGCGTGACAATATTTCATTACAAACACCTATATTATAGGTAATGTTAAATATCTGTCTTCTTTGAGATTCATTCCTGACACATTCCATTAGAATATGATAGACATCTTCTTCTTGATGGCAAGCTTCACAGTTGCTGTTTTCCCTTGTTTTCATTAAAAAGTTAAACTTATTCAATGGAATATGCCCAGAACGAATCCTCAAAGCTAAGACGATCATGCTTCTTTTCATTTTGGAGTCTTGGAACCATGGGACCGATCCCAAACATGGTTGGATAGTCTTATACCAAATACTTTTTGTTAACGACCTTTCATTCAAATATTCGGACCATATATTGGCTGCATTTCTTTTCAACTCAGCTGTAACGTCATTGTACGTTGGTAAACAATCATATGAAACTCCATCTTCTATAGCTTCTTTTGCTAGTCTATCAACCATTTCATTTCCTTCTACTCCAATATGAGAAGGCACCCACCACGCATAACTTTTTACAGTATAGTCTGATTTTATATTTAAAATCCCGGTACACGAGTGGTGGTAATTATTGTCCTAATAAACACTTGCCTTCTTAAAAAGTTAGACCGAATCTGATAACATTTTTTGTACAGATAGGGGTTATCTGGATGACTTTTAGATATTGTCGGATTATTAGTGTAGTGTTGGACTCGATAATGATCACCGTTGTCGAAATTTACATATTTCTTTTAAACAACCCTGTACTTCTTATTTTTTAGAGTATAATGACTCTAATGACTATAATCATTAACCAATTTAGGCCCCGAGAAAGAGTTTATGAACGTCAAACCTACCAGCGTTTTCTTTTTCGAACTGACTACGCTATTCATCCAGCAAGGTCTTAACAGCTGTACCGGACTACTAAGGCGAGCACTTAAGGCAATATGCCGATTTTATTTGACAACTAGCTCAAGAGTGCACGGCACACCTCGGCTTGGGCTGTTGCGTGATACATGCAAGTCGCGACCTATCTGAGCTAATCTAAACTACGCTAACTATTTATACATATATGAGTTGTTGAAGGATATATATGTACCAAGCATACATATCTCAACAACTCTTATATATATCTACCACTGGTTCGGAAGTTCCAGTCATTGAGAATAACCGACAAGAAATTCCATCTCGGTTATCTTTTAATGATATATATTTTTACACGTTTATATAGTTACATTCGATTTTAGTCAATACACGTAGAGGAATATTATTTCAAGATTTCACCATTGTTCACATATTGATCCACCCAATGATGCTTGATCTCACTATCCGTTGTCGAAGGATAACGTTTGCCTACAGAATTTTCTAGTGTTCACAGTTTATTATATGATATATGCCGTGTACATAAGTAATTATGCTTACTATATTTACCCACGCATTTGACGCCTATCGATTTCACGACTGAGCGTAGTAATCTGTACCTATTCATGACTCAAACGAAGCTTAGATTAATTTTGACCCCTATCAAGAACTTTTTTGACTAATGTTATCATTTGACTTGAAATGATTATCCGTCATCGTTTACTATCACTTCTAAATGGGGTTTTTTTTCTCTGGCCATACGTACATAAAAATATTAAGAGTTATATTTTAAATATGTTTTGTAATGGATTACACATTTCATTTGAAAAAATTCATGTTATCGTTAATTTGTACACCTCTTTAAAGCAAAAAGATCTTAGCTATTTATACTTACTAATGACTGGAGAAGATTGCATCGAAAGGTCCGCCGAGAATGCCCCGCCACATATCCTGTCGGTGCACAATGCTTGAGCTGGCTGTATCCGTCCAACATTGGCTGCACATGGGACAAGGAGCCAATCATTGGCACAATTATTTGGTCCAACCCCAGAACCGGTCATAGAGTTGACGGCACCATTACTGTTGCCGCTTAGCGTAAACGATTTTGATCGATTATTTACTGAAAGAATATGAATAAAGCTATTATCGAATCAATTTTTTTAATAATTTTATTTCAGGACTGGTTCACTAAATGCCAGTGAGCCAGTCAAAGACCTATATTAAGATACGCTGATCTAAGCCTAGAGCGGAAAGTCTAAGTGAATAAGGAATAAACCGTTAATTACATAGATTTACTCATCTTTCCCGATGTACCAAGCTAAACTCAATTAGGGAAAATCAAATATTTACGAGGTTTAGAACAATGCAAAATACGTAAACTATGCAAAGTCAACCTGTGTCTGGACAAGCGGTATATTGTATCCCACAGAAGTTTCTCTCCATCCTGATGCAAATGCCGTAATCTTGGTTACTGAGCTGCAATCCTGATGCTGGGTCGTAGTTGAATGAACGCACTTGTCCTGATACTCCCGTGTAGTATTGGAGACATCCCTCATCAGCTAAAAGAAAAATTATGAAATACGTAAAGATAACTCAATAACTTTCTATGTAAACATCAAGAAGTAAGCTTTGTTCAAATAAAGAGCATTCGAGTTAACAATTTAGATCGTGTAGGAAATTAACATAACGCTTGCATTTGAATGCATTGTTTTTCACTAAGCATCATCGCTACTGTAAACGTGGAAGAATTTAGACTTAAAATATAGTTAAAGAAATGTTCCCTATTATTACATAACTAGTTTTGACCGCGACTCGGTCCGGATAAATCTAATGTAAAAACAGTGTCTAATAAAATCATTCTGGGAATGTATTAAGCCCAATTACTTTATCTATTTGTCTTTCGTCCTTAAGTCGCGTCGTCATTAAAATTACAATAACTTTTGATACAGTAAACCGATTTGAATGAAACCAAAACTAAATGTTACTCGAGGGTATGCTTTATTGTTGTTTTGGTAAGGTTTTATCATGAACGCAGTACTTAGCAGTATTGTTTGTTCATATAAACAGACAGACATTTCTAAAAATGATTGAAATGTATTTTATTGCTTGTTTCAAGACAACCTGCAATTTTTTTTTCATAAAAGTCTAAAAACTACTGACGCGCTAGATTTTTATTATTATTATATGTGTAGAAGATTACAAAAGGCACGAGCTAAAGGCAGAACAAAAAAAACTAATAAAAGAAAACCTGGAACTACAAAATCATAATCATAGCTTACAGAAATCTATTGCTCAATTAGAGAATCAATTTAACACCCTTGATCAGAATTTGCGGGAATCAAATTTAGAAATTCATGGTCTAACAGAAAATAATAATGAAATTCTTTCGGACACAATTAAAAAGATAGCTAGAGCTGTGTCTAGGGATCTCAATGACAGTGATATTATGAAGATAACTAGACTAGCTAGCCTTAGTAACAATAAATTGCGCCCCCGTACAGTTATTGTAAAATTAAGAAGCCCGAGGTGTCGTGATGATTTATATTCTGCAATCACCAGATACAATAATTCACATAGAGATAACAAACTAAATACTACTCTCATCGACATCAGTGGTGAAAAAAAGCCAATCTACGTATCTGAGCACCTTTCTCCAACAAATAAAGCTTTACACGCTTCTGCACGTTTGCTAGCGAAAGAGAAGTCCTATAAGTTTGTTTGGGTCAGATATGGAAAAATCTTTGTGCGTAAGAACGAGAACACTGCCAGTTTATTGATTAGAGATAAGCAGTCGCTGGATAAAATAGTATAATTTATTTGATACTATGTGTAAGAATATTTGAGCGTCACATGAATTCATAATTTAATCAAAAATGGCTAACTTATCTATCTTTTACCAGAATGTGCGAGGGTTGAAAACAAAGTCTTTTGAAATCTATACATCCATCTTAAATTCCGATTATGATATAATATGTCTAGTAGAAACTTGGTTAGACGATTCATTGTTTTCTTCAGAATATTTTGATCAGAGGTATACTGTTATTCGTAGGGATCGCTGTGATAACTTTAAGAAACTCTATCGTAAGGCTCATGGAGGCGGATAATTAATAGGCGTTAAAACACTTTTACATTTATTGACAAACTTGATTGGCAAACTTCTGTTGAAGATATGTGGATACGTATAAAAATCGAAAATACTTGTCTGAATGTATGTCTTGCCTGTCTACCTTCCTATATTCCTTGTGACACGTTTAAACATTTTCTCACAAAGTTGGAAGAAATTTGTCTAGGTCATTTAAACGACAAAACAATCATTATAGGTGACTTTAATTTACCTCAAATTAATTGGAACTGTTCTGATGATCCATTCGCTAAGATCTTAGAACTAAAATCATTGGCTTTAAGAAATCTTTTAGATATTTCTGACTTTTTACAAGTGAATGAGATCCATAATGAGACTTATAATATCTTAGATCTCATTCTAGTTGATGAACACACCAAGATCACTGTCACGAGATCTATTCCGCTCAGTAGACTTGATAGTTACCATCCACCTTTAGAGTTACTCGTATCACTGAATGAGACTAAAAATGATACCTTGCCTTGTAATGTTGAATGCTTGAAATACAATTTGTATAAAGCTGACTATATTTCATGCATATCTGAATTGTTGTTGATTGATTGGAGTGCATTTAATAATGTTAACTGTAATTAATTTTGGCACAGTTTTTATAATATTTTATGGACAATTATTGATAAAAATACTCCTAAAAAGAGACAGAGAAAGAGTAATTATCCTGTATGGTTTTCCTTACCACTAATTAAAATGATAAAGGAAAAACATAAATATCGCCTAAGGTTCAAAAAATTTAATAATCCACGTCATTATGATACGTTTAATGCCCTACGCGTTAGATCAAAAAAACATATTGTTTGTTGTTTCAAGTTATATATAGCTAGGATTGAAAATGAACTTAAAACAAATAACAAATCATTTTGGCGATACACCAAGTCTAAAAAATCATCCAGTGGCATTCCCGCTCAGGTATCATACGATGGATGAATTGCTGAGGGTAACCACATTGCGGACCTATTCGCTTTATACTTTTCCTTAGTATATAACAATAAGCAAGTAACTAACACATTTATCGCTTCCAATCCCCCCCCCCCCCTATGTGATAGTCTCCCATGTATATACGTTAATGAAAAAGATATAGAAACCAGTATTGAAACTTTGGACATGAACAAAGGCGCTGGACCAAATGGAATCCCACCAATATTTATACAGCTTTGCTCAAAAGTGTTAGTTAAACCTTTACATATGATCTGTAACCAATCGCTCAAAGAAGGCGTATTCCCTGACTTGTGAAAAATTTCAGATGTTGTCCCTGTATACAAATCAGGTAATAAGAATAACGTTTCAAATTATAGACCTATATGTATTATTTCACAATTTGCAAAAGTATACGAGGTTATTCTCTACAAAACCGTGTACTCTCACCTACGTCCTTTGATAAACGTACGACAACACGGCTTTATGTCCAACCGCTCAACAACATCTAATTTACTTATATACACTAATTACATAACAGATATACTAGAGACTCGAGGTCAAGTTGACACTATTTATACCGATTTTGCCAAAGCATTTGATAGTGTAGATCATTCAATATTAACGGTCAAACTTAATCACGCTGGAATTCATGGCAATCTCTTAAGGTGGTTTGAAAGTTACTTGTATAATCGTTCTCAGCTAGTTGTATTGGCTGGTTATGAATCTTCTCCTTTTATACCTACATCTGGTGTTTCCCAAGGATCCAAATTAGGACTGTTACTCTTTTTAATTTTTATAAATGACCTTTTAGACTCTCTGACTTGTAATTGCCTAGCCTATGCAGATGATATTAAAATATATATTAACATTATAAAATTAAGTGACTGTGTGAAATTACAGGCTGATCTTAATACACTTGAATCTTGGTGTCTCAAGAATAAAATGTCTCTTAATGTGAAGAAATGTCAATACTTAACATTTACAAACAAATTAAAATATTTGGATTTCAGTTATCAACTTGGGGGTATTAGCCTAGAAAGAGTGTCCGCTATTCGGGGACTTAGGAATAACTTTTGACTTCTGTCTTTCCGGCAACATATACATAACCTTGTATCGAGAGCTAACAAGGTACTAGGATTTATTATACGTATATCTCGATCATTTTGCAATAACGAGAGTATTATCGTGCTTTATAATACCTTAATTCGAAGTATTCTCGAATATGGTTCTACGATATGGTCCCCTCACTATTCCACTCATATAGAGCTTATCGAATCCGTTCAAGCTCGTTTTGTTAGACATTTGAGTATAAGAAATGGTATTCGTAAGTCTATTCCCGACTACAAGGATAGACTAAAATATTTTAACATTACTAGTTTAAAAATGAGACGAAATATATCGGACTTATTAATTCTACATAAAATTATAAACGGTTCCATAGATGCATTTCTTATCAACCACTTTTATCTTAGACCTAATTGCCAAGTATTGCGTAATCCACATATCTTTGCCATTCCAACTGCGACCATTAACACCGTGTATAACAGCCCATTAATACGCATGGCTAGGTTATATAATAATGTATCCCGAACAAATAACAGCATTGACATATTTTTTGAAACATTTGGATAATTTAAGCAGCACTTTCTTAAAAACATAACTTGATGGCGTATTTGTACAAATTAAGATATTATTCTTTCAATATAGTTCGTAATTAGTTTTTTTTTGTCTTCTATTAATGTCATGCATGCCTGTGATTGTAATTATTACACTGTAATTTTATTTTGTAAGTGGACCATATGTAATTTTAACTATGTGTAATATTTATGTTGGTGCGCTAAATATATAAAATAAAATAAAATAAAAACTAATAGTTATTTAATCCTTTCAGGATAATGCTAACAAATAGCAATCTTAATTCTAATGCATCTGTCTAATTTAGAGTCACGCTAACAGGTTATTGGTAGCTAACAAGGTTATAACTGGGAAATAACCTACTATTCATTCTATGATCACGTCAGGATCTTTATCTTATCATATAGGAGGCAACCGAACAAGCCGTTCACCTGTTGCTAAGCGATCACCGCCGTCCATAAACACTAGAAACCTCAGAGGAATCGCACGTGCGTTGCCAGCCTATGTTTGGGGGAGTGGAGAGAATGGGAGAGGGGAAGGGGAGAGGAGATGGGTCTCCGGCTCTGACTGAACGAAACGCAACAATGCAAGCACTGTTACTTCACGTCGGTTTTCTGTGAGAGGGTGGTGCTACCCGGGGTGAGCTAACCCATTCATGCTGAAAAAAGCTTACTATCAGGCACAGTATAGTAAGTTTGTCGTGCTATAATAAAAAATGTCTCAAACCAAAATTCTTTGTTGCAACCCACTCGGAGTTCCTGTATTTTAAAATGTAGCTAGCTGCTAAATGAACAGTTCATATATTTTTATTATTTGCACTCTGGTATAAAGGAGGCTTACCTTTATAGATACTGCTGCAAGGGATCTGCGTTACTTTTACTTTCCACAGTCTTTCAAAGGACGTTCCGCTCGTCACGAAAGTTAATTTCACTGGGTTCGTAGTACCAACACCCGCGTCTATATACACTGTAGCAAAGTAAAGTAAAATTAGTTTTCTCATTCCTGAACACAATTTAGTTATACTAAGTAACTGATTACCCGTTAGCAATATTTGTTCAGGATACTCAGTACTTTGTGGTCGTTGTAAATAAATTAAAAAAATAGGTGATATGAAAAGTAAATAGGTAGAAATATAAAAAAAAAGATAGAATAGATAAGATAATTACATAATATTTGACCTAGTTATCTAGGAAATAAAGAAAATATAGTCAATTGTTTTTCGCGAATAATATGCTTGAATACTCGCCCATACATTAAGACCTCTATAGCTGTCTACCGTCATAGAGATGAGGTGATATTTTTCAATCGTCTAACCATATATTTTAAAGCATAGTGTCAATGACCGTTAGGTGTAGTAAAAGTTAAGAGAAAGTGAAGCCAACAGTCTATCGAAATATACTTTTTCGAACTTTTAACAAACAAAAGGGTTTATTGTCCGTTTTATTATCGAATGTTACAAACTCCGCGACGCCACTTGCAGTTTTTGTCAGCGGTCATACAACCTAGGTTTATTTTAATTTTTACCCATACTTTTGAAAGTCTTAGAACATACTTTAACTTAGGTTATCTTTGTTGTTTATTAGTATTTGTTTTGATATTATTATTTTATATGTTAAATATGACCATGAACTATCACACAATTGAAAGTTGTCACTCTTTAAGCAATCATGGTCTATAAGAGGTAGAAGGGTTTTCATATCTGCCTTTATTTCCAATGTGTTGTTGGATGTATTAGATGTTTAAGTTTATGACAAAATCTACTATGATCTTACTGAATAATCGTAATTATTGTTAATTATAAGCTGTAACTTGTGACTTCTTTCATGGAAATGAGTTTTTAATTCCGTACGATTACCATAACTATTCAATTCTTAGAGAAAAGTCTAATGGTGAGATTTTGATGAGATCATGACTTAGTTAATAGTTCGGACTGAGTGTTTATGGTCGTAGTTGCGAATCCTTACAATTGGGTCGGGGTATGCGGTGACGGAAACATTGTTATGGAACTACAGCATGGTGATAGGGTACTTTTTTAACTTCTTCTACTTCTTTCTCAAGTTGAAAATATGTCGTCAAACACCTGTTGGTGTGTCCCGGCTGATGGCCTTGAGAGACAGTGGCCTCTGGGCTTAACGTGTTTTCTATCTTGGGCCACGTTACCATTTAACAAGAGATTGTGAACGCCTATAAAGTATTAAAAATTCAAAAAAAAATCCTCGTATTCGGCCCTATATTATTCTATAACTTATAATCAATTTGATTTAGAAGTTTCCAAATAAAGCTAGTTATACCGCAGAATATTTTCAATTATTCAATATGTAGATTTAAACGATTGCTAAAAAAACAGTACTTTTTTCGAAATAAAAGTCACTTTATGTCTCTCTTTTAATTATAAGTGTGTATATAAGATTCAGTCAATATTTGTGTAAATAAAACTGTATTCACTATTTTGTGCACATCTTATTAAGAAATATTTCTTTATTTTTCCTAAAGCTTGACATTGCACAGGATATATAATAATGACATAAATAACTTTAAAAAAAATTAAACTAACTTCAATATCAAAAACTTATAAATCACTGAAAAGTGAAAAATAAACATGTTATTAAATTAACCAAATTGTATAAAAAAAAAATGAATATCAGCACTACCGAGATATATATGGAAGTCGGTACCTTTGAGTATAATGAGTATAGTCAATTCAAATAAAAAAAGAATCATTAAAATCGGTTTGCAATTGATGGAGATATCAATTAACATACATAAAAAAATACATACAATCGAACATAGTAATCTCCTCCTTTTTCGAAGTCGATTAAAAAATACTCAACTGTGACTCCCTGAGTTACCACCGCAGATAGCTGGTACAGGATTTCCTCCGGATACAATGAATTGGTCTTGATTGCAAACATGATTAGTTTGTTCCGGTCCAGCGATCGAGAAATGATTGAAATCTAGTCTTAAACAAAAATTATATAAATTCTACATAATTTGGTACAATAGTGGTACGAGTACAAGATAAATAAATGGATATTTTTTTATACGAAAATTCGTTTCGAGTTCGGCAAAAATTAATTTTAATCAAGTTTAGGATACATAAAAACCTTTTGACAAAAAATTAAATTTTAAAATCGGAGAATACTGTAAATGTAATAATACACAACTCAGAAGCTGAATTATAAATCATGCCCCATTTTCCTAGGGGTTGATTTTTTCATGTTTACATGTATATGGGGACCAACTTCTGGGTATACTCTTTCAAATCAAAGGATAATAATTTAACTTGGACTATTCTGGTTAAAGTTATGCGCGGTCGTAGATATAATCAGTGCGTGAATAATCAATCATTGTCGATTTTCATACCCTTAGGATTGAAATTTTTTTCCCAAATTTAAATGGGACCAACTTCGGAGTATACTCTTTCCAATAAAAAAAGAAGTTTTAAAATCGGACTATACTGTTGTAAAAAGTTATGCGTGATCATACATTAAAAAAAATATATATACGCGACGAATTGAGAACCTCCTCCGTTTTATTCGTCGGTTAAAAAATATGTTTTAATTAGACATAGATGTTTATTCATGTGTAATTTAGCGAATTGTGTAAAAAATGTTGTCTTAATATTGACTTAAGAATGTCTTTTACATATTAAAATTTTCAATACAAATGATGATTAAAGTTGTCAGAGCAGACTCTAGGGCAGTGTTTCCCAACCTTTTTTAGGCCATGCCCCACCTTAACTATCTAAACTTTTTAAGCCGCCCTCCACCCAGTACATTCATATTAACCTTTAAGAATTGTTTTGTTCCCTTAAGAAATCTATATATTAATACGTGAAGCAAATTTTTTGTATCCCTTTTAAACCTATTTTCCGTCAACGGGTGAACTTGAAATTTGGCATAGTTAAAATTTATATGGCGGAGAAGTGCAGAAAGCTGTTTATTTTATATAAAATGCATTAGAAGTACATTAAGTTAATTAAAATATGCACTACTCACATTACTATTCGAATTTTACACAATATATACACACATTTACATATAAAAGACATTTTGACAGCCGTCAATAATTACGAAGTTCAAAAGAGGTTATGAAGGAGGATGCTATGCTCGACTATATGTATTTTTTAACTCTTACGTTCCAATTACCATTTTTCATCCTACATTCAACAATAATATCTATACTAATATATAAAGCTGAAGAGTTTGTTTGTTTGTTTGTTTGGTTGAACGCGCTAATCTCAAGAACTACCGATTTGAAAGTTTCTTTTAGTGTTAGATAGCTCATTTATCGAGGATGGCCATAGGCTATCACCACGTTAAACCCAATAGGAGCGGAGCACTAAGGAAGAATGTCTCAAAATCGGGCTATTTTTAGAGCATCCGCTGCGTGTCAGTGTCAGTATTATATTTGCGTTGCCAAGGTAACATGATAACATCCTATCGAAAATATTATCAGGGTTTATTTTGTGTTCCTGTTTAAAAGTTTTATTGTACGTTATTTTTTATTCCAATTTTTGATTATACGTAGTATGTTGCTATCGCAAACATTTTTAAAGTCTATTTTGTGCTGCTATTCTAAAAGGTTAGTAGTAATAATATTCGGCCATCAATACAGGCGAAGGAATTAATCCATACTGCCAATTCTGAAGTTGTTAATATAGGTAGTTCTTATGTATTCTCTACCCAGTTTTCTTCTATGTCTAAGTAAATGTAAAGGTATAAGCGCCAAATCCTCTATATAATGTTTCGTAAATTTTTATCTTCTTAATTTAAGACCACAGAGTTTATGCTCCGTGGTACTATCTTTCATTCATTTCACTGATGCACAATAAACGAACGATATTACATAAAACGCTACCAGTTTAACACAATACAGAGACAAGCAACATAAGATTATGAATAAAATATAAAATCCACTACATTACAGACTAAAATCCCGCCCAAAACTCCTCAAAAATTTTATTCTACGTTAGTTTTGTTCTCAATTTTTGATTTGTGATGTATTATTACGTATTATAAAAGTAAAGTGAGTGTATTTTATATTAAAATAAATATTTTTTTTTTTTCTAAATGACTACGCTATTGACCCAGCAAGGTCTTAACAGCTTCACCGGACTACTAAGGCGAGCGCTTAAGGCACTCAGCCGATTTTATTTTGACAACCAACTCAAGGGTGCACGGCACACCTCAGCTTGGCTGTAGCCTGTTGCATGCAAAATCGCGACCTATCTTAGCTAACCTAGCTAACTATTCATATATGTATGAGTTGTTGAAACGTATATGTGTACCAAGCATACACGCCTCATCAACTCCTCCATATATTTATTATCGGAAAATTGAGAGTTTTTCAGTTCGATAAGGAAAAAAAAGTAAGCCCTTCCACTTTCATGTATAAGCGTGTAGGCGTGCACGTGTGTGGGGGTGATCGTGTAGTGTTGTAGCGGTGATGTATATTTGTGTGTCACCGTATTGCGCAAGCAACGCACTCAAGGGCTCCCTACCGATAATTTTTGGTGAATACATACATCTGTGATGCTACAAATATCAACAATTTTTTTTTTATTCTGTCGATATGTCTGTTTTTTTATTTGTTCCGGGTAATCTCCGAAACGGCAGGATTTATTTGAACGGTTTTTTTCTTAGAAATGACTATGCTATGGATCTAGCAAGTTCTTAACAGCTTCACTGGACTACAAGTAATATTTGAACGGGAATTTTACGGGCAAATAAGTAACTAACTAGCTGTTTTATTTTAAGCTAGCGGGTTCAGTAGACGTTCCCCGCTCTGATAATAAGACAAAGTATACCTATACCTTGCCCAAGAATCATTTTATATATTGGTGAAAACGACATGAAGATGGGTTCTGTAGTTTTTGATCTTTTCGCGAACAGACATATAGACGGACGTGGAACAGGACTTTGTTTTACACTATGTAGTGATAAACTGTTATCCGTGCATTCGTCCATGTGAAATTTATCAAAACTATGTTGTTCACTGTAAACATGCACTTGTGACGTGCGCTGTACTGGACTTCAAGAATAAATATAATTGAAGATCATATGATTATAAGTGATTTTAATTATAACAAGGTATAATAATAACTTAACTATATCGACACTATGGACATATTATATCTATATAATAAATGATTTAACACATATTGTTCAATAATGTTTACCTTAATATTTTCGTCACTTTCATATATAGTGTAAGTGAGCACTGAGGGTGATATATAGCAGTTTAAAGTTCCAGTTATGTTGCTGATGATAAACCCCATCCTAATCGATTTACTATTAGTATTCACATATATAATGTACAGGTTACCTGTTACAGTAGATGATGTGCGTGTGATACTTACCAATATTTTTGAAAGAGTATTATTGTAATTTACATTAGATGTGTGATCACAAATTTAAAATTTATTTCATATATTAAAAAACGCGTGCGAAGCCGCGGGTAACAGCTAGTTATAAAATATAACTATTATTGTAATGTTTATAATTTTTTACGGTGAACTTACTTCAAATGATGATTTAATAAAAAAATGAGCCAAATAATACTTTGTATAATCAAAATAAGAATTTTGTTCATAAAAGTAATCCATGACTTAGACCTCCGCGGTTACAATTCAACCTCATGTAGCAACAAAAAAGGATTTATTCTCAAAAGCTAATGGTAGTTTTCAAAAACATCTTTGTATTAGATTCACCATTTGATTGTGGATTCAGTACTTTTCCAAACGATGATACTGGATATATCACTATTTCTCTTAATGAACAAACTACATTTAATTCAATATCAACCAGAAATACTTATTGTGTCATGGGTTGCGATACATTTCTTTATTATCGTAAAGTTATGTTTCCTTAAAATTTGATATTTGTTTCAAACTTCTAATTAATTTCATTTACACATAGATTTTTTTAAATGTTTATACGATTAAAAATCATGGCAAATAACTGAGTAGCCATGATGAAAACCTTTGATTATAGAAGTATACCCTTTGACAAATGAACCCTAATAAAGATAAAACTTTAAAAAATCAATTAACTATGGTCGAATTTCGAGCACTGAGCGCCCACTAGTATAAATGATAAGTTTTAGGAAGAAATCGCTGTTGTTATCAAAACATCGTAAGTAAAATTTCAAAACATATAATGAAAAAATTACTTGACGATTCTAATTACCCAGCTGATATTCTGGTAACGTCAAACGAAATTATACCTACCTGATGATAATTTACAGCATTTTGTTAAATTTAGCACCGATATCTAACCGTACATTTAAATAGTCCAAAGCGAAAGGGTTAAAGTTGCCCTTTTTAAATTGCCCCCCTTAACTATCAAATTGCCTCGCTGTCGGGCGTGGGCCCCACGTTGGGAAACACTGCTCTAGGGTCTAAAAGTAATTATCCCTCTACATGGCTTAAGTGTGGCGGTATAAAGGCCATATCGCGCAAGAGAGAGAACATTCTCAGTTGGGTTGCTGAACTGTTTACATCATTATAGAACAGTCGTTTGATTTACCAAGCTAAAAATAAAAGTATAGTGTCCACTTAGAAGTTGCGTATATTGATTTTTTTTTTATCTTAGCAAGCAAACGAACACATGGGTCACCAGATGTTAAATGATCACCGCCATCCATAGACACCAACAACATCAGAGGAGTTGCAAGTGCATTGCCAGCTTGTGTTGGTGGGGAAGGGCCGGGAATGAGCCTCCAGCGCTCTAACTGACCGAACGATACAAAACAATGCAAGTACTGTTACTTCACGTCGGTTTTCTGTGAGAGCGTGGTATGTGAGACGGTATACCTCGGGCAAGCCGATCAATTCATGCTGAAACCAGTTATAGTTTCCGCATGGTTCTACCACCTAAAAAAGTCGTTCTGATGTCGTCCTTGGCGATACAAAGTTAACAAGACTTCACACTTTCATAATGTATTTAAGTGGCGTCATTTAAAATAATAGTGGACTTGATTAAACTACTTTTTCTTCTAAACTTGTCTACGTTATTAAATTGTTCTTTACAGTGTAAGTATAATTTTTTTTTTTTTTTTTATAGTTTTCATATTTTATGTTATTATAATGGTTTATTGTATTTAATTTTATATTAATACACTGAAAGATATCAACTTTATTAACTTTAGTCAATATACACCAGTTTACGTGATACAAAAGCCTCAAACAGTGCAAGCCGATATTGTTATGACAGTCACCAATGTTGAACAAAAACCAGTGAGTAATTAAACCGAAAAATTAGTACGAAATCAGTGCCCCAATAACATATGTAGTTGAAAGTACTGTAATAACTATGAAAACGGGACAACAGAGAATAAGACGAAAATGCAGTTGTCGGAAAAAGTCTAAACTAAAGCCTACAGAAAATTTGTGTAGCTAAAAGATCTTATAGAAACATATAGTGGTACAACAAAATAATCCCAAGGAGGGTTGATGACAGGGAGGCGGCCGATCGTAAAAATTAAGCCAAATCATACATCACAACATGACAAATATGTTGTACCGACCCTACTCAGGTGGGATAAGGGTAAGAAGAAGAAGTGTAAGTATAACTGAAATGGTTGACATTTTTTTTGTCATAGCAGGCTAACGAACAGACGGGTCACCTAATGTGAAGTGATCACCACCGTCCATAGACTCTTGCAACACAAGGGGAGTGGCAAATGCGGTACCAGGCAATATTTGGGGAATGGGTATTGAGGGAGGAGGAGGGAAGGGCGATGGGAGGGCAGGTGGGCCTCCGGTGCTCTCATTGACCGAACGAAACGCAACAATGCAAGCACTGTTACTTCACGTCGGTTTTTTCTGAGAGGGTAGTACCACCCCAGGTAACCCCAGGTGAACCGACCCATTCATGCTGAAACCTGTAATAGCTTCAGCGTGGCTCGACCACATACAAAAATTTAACACGAACGAAATTTTTTTTTAATTTCAAATTCCTAGTTAAGTACTATTTTTATAATCCTATCTGTTTCTTAATTCCTTATAATTGTTTCAAAATATTGTTCTGACTAAAATATACTCTTAATTTTTACTACAAATTTAATAGCAAAGCACTATGATAATTTATACTATTTTATAAGATCAACTAACCTGATCTGACAAACATCAGGATGTGATTTAATAACGGTCAACTCACAAGAACCGGTAGCATCAAACACTGAAGGAAAACCAGAGCTAACAAAATATGTTCCGTTTTCTGATGTACTGCTACCGCATGAGGTCATAACTGTATAGAAAATAATTAAAGTAATTATAATGTAAGATAATTGGTGAAAGATGATCATTGACAATCATAAACGTACAAGCAGTATATATTCTTTAAGAAATTTGTCTTCTTGTTGTATACTTTTTTCTATAATATGGATTATGTTCTACTTTTCACCAGCGCATCTCTTGCTACTATGTTGGCACCAGGCATAGTGCCAATATTATACGGTACTACTGTTGGAGAAATGCAAAATCTATAAAGTAGAAGAAAACAAAAACATTAACCAGTTTAGACACATCATTTCCGTTTATAAATTACATGCTGGTAACCGTAATTAGGTCTGTTTCTTGAAGTTTCTGTACTAGGAATCTTTACTGATTACCAATTTTGAATTACCTCTATCAAATTTTATTGTCTTTACTTTGTTCCTATGAAAAAGTGCCTGGTTCATTTTCTAATAATTATATCAGTAAATTTCTTAACAAAATTGATTGAGCAGTTTATGAGATTAGTTTTATCTATATATAATTACTCCATTTACAAGGAATACAATGCCGTAACCAGGCGTAAGCGAAATACTTACCAATAATTCCTGTGGCGTTTATGATGGAAATGGTAGCTGAAGTAGGTATACTCACAGACACAACAAAGCCCGAAGCCATTAGCACAGTATCCGTTTGCAGAACCGCCTCTTGAAGTACATTCGCGAGCTGTCATGCAAGTGCCGTTGTCGCCGGATGCTCCAGCGCATGCTCCGTTAGGAAATGTCACCACGGTGAATAACGAAAGAACTGTTTTGTGTAGAGACATAATAAAGTCGTCAAATATGAACTCTACATACCTTCCCGAAACTTCTTTTGTATATCTGTCAATAAATAGGCGGTGGGGAAAAAGCTGAGAACATCCTCCTCCTCTGTTATATAGTTGATTTACTTAATTTTTTTTTTCTAGCTACTGACGAACATTAGTGTTATTAACAAAAAAACACTTGAAAAACCTTTTTTTTTCTCTATGGTAAAAGATACACTATACACTGGACGAGCATCCGTATAAGATAAATAAGTAAATATAAATAAGTTCAGCACCAAAATCTTTGTTTTTTCTTAATTGAAGAGTTTTCGTGTATTTTATTCGATTTAAATAAGTTTTCATGTGCGACCAGAACATCTGATGATGGAAAATAACGATGTGAACAATGATGGTTTTATGCTAAGCTTCGAAAAACTGATATAAAGTCTATTTTTAATCTCAAGTTACAATAAATTATCACCTGCTGAAAACAATTGGTTTATTAGTCTTCACGTTCGACCAGAATCTCATATGATGGCGAATAATGATATGGACAACGATGGTAATATGCTAAGCTTCGAGAGAACTGACATAAGTGCTATTTTTAACCTATAGTAATAACAGTTTTTAATCAGCTGAAAACAATTGTTTTATAAGTTTTCACGTTAGACCAGAATCTCATATAATGGCAAATTACGATAATGACAATGAAGGTAGGATGCTACACTTCGAGAGAACTGATAAGTAACTGAAACTGCCGAAACAATCATAATTGCTTGACAATATTTATCGATTTGACTAATGAGCCTTTAAGCGTCACGGTAATAATACCATTACATAGCATAGAACAAAGTCCCCTACTGCGTCTGTCTGTTCACGATATACTCAAAACTACTAAACGTATCTGTATGCAGTTTTCACCAGTGGATAAAGTGATTCATGGGAGAGATTTTGGTATATAATTTTTCAAGAGTTTTTTCCCAATCAGGGCAGGATAACGTCTACCGGGCCCGGTAGTGTATGATAAAAAATAAGCCTGATCGAGTATTCTTGCCCGTTCTTCTCAATGACTGGACTTTTTCCAAACCGATGGTAGTTTTAACGTTCATAAAGGCCTTTTGAGGCTCTAAAGTGAATAAAGTATTTTTGATTGATTTAATTGATGCTATAGTTATTATATAATTTTGTTTCCCTTCACCAATAATTTAGACATTTTAAGATTTTAAACCTATACACACCACATACACAATACACTAGCATTAAGCCATCGTTGCTTAATAAAAATTATATCTGCATGCTGTACTTACAACGGCTTTCCTTTTGAGCGTTAGGCCAGAACGTTGGATCCGTTTTATGGTAATTTGAATATTCTTTGAAGCGTTTATTCTTATCCTTAAACAAGGTGTCGCGTAACACGCCTCGCCCGCTTGTTGCTTTTTGATCAACATTTTCACATGAATATATTTTAAAAACTATCAATGTTAACATGGAAATAAAATTTATTTTCATATTTGATTATATATGAAATTTTAATTTAGAATTTAAAATATTTTTTATAATGTTTCGTCTACAATACAACAGAACGTTTCGGTTTATGAGTTATAATATTATGTCGTCATTTTTATATATAATATTGAGGCAGGAAGGTGAACAATGGTAGCGAGTTTCTCCTGTCATTATATCGTTGTGACAATGAGCGGTTATGTTGTTAATTTCTTTCAGTTTAACACGCATGGGGTTTAACGATACGTAACGCGTCTCTCTGTTATTATTTTGTTTCGTATATACGTACTATAACTTACCCACCTTTGAAATAACCATTCGTATAAGTAATATATGGATAAATAACTATATTCATATGTAAAATGCAGTTCTGCATTTGTTAGTGATCGTTTTCGTTGTATTTGCTTGACGGGTTTTAATTTTTTTTTTGTACTTACGGAGTCATCTGGATAGTAAATATATTTAGACTCGGTAGATGACGCTGTTGTCGAAATTTTAATTTTTTTAAATGAATTTTCCAACAGTCTTATTATTTCATATTTTATCTATAACTAGCCTCTGCCAGCGAATTCGTTCGCGTGGAATAAAGAAATTATTTATTTCTAACACGCAACAAAGGTCTCAAGAGAAAAAAAAAACCTATTTTGAAACATTCTTCAGTGGTGCTCCGCTCCTGTTGGTCTTAGCTTGATGATATATAGTCTATAACCATTTTCGATGAATGAGCTATATAAAATTGTTTTGTTTTAATCTGACCAGTAGTTCCTGAGATTATTCCTTACAACGTCACCAACTCACAAACTTTACCTTTTTATAATATTAGTATAAATAATGTTTTTAACTTTTCGACATTTCTTTTTCTTTTTATATTCACGACTTAAAAAGATAAGAAGCAGAACGTCGTTTATCTATAGGGTCAGCTGGTTAATATTTCAAGATAGTATCTTATAACAAATGAAATAATGTGATTTATTTCGCCATAGTATTGTTATCCTGGCTACGATGCGTAGGTTACATAAACAAAATTGATATACTACAGTATTCAGTTTTGGTGCAGAATGAACACAAAACGTCATCATTATCATCATCAGCTTGTAAGAGACCCACTGCAGGGCCATAGGCCTCTTCCCGAATGAAGGTATGGGCGTAATCACCACGCCAGCCAACGACGTATTGGCGATTTCAAACTCTGAAAAATCCACAATTCTATATTTTTCCCACATACAGTAGTACTACAAGAACGTTTCTCAGGTTCTGGTTTCCTCACGATGTTTTCCTATACCGTCAGCCGATACTGTTTCCAATTTAAATGTCAAACCACAAGGCCACCACAACTTATATAAAATATGTCGGAGCGAAGATAAAATGGCGTCGATGTAGAAGTATTACGTCATATATTGTGATGTCATGGTTATAATTTAATCAATCAGTCCATCAAGAACGATCGAATAAAGCGTTAGTCGATACATAATTACTACACTGAATATAGTTACGACCAATTATCCATAAGTGTGCAATCCCAACTCTTTAAGAGAATATGTTCAATGTCTTGTCGTTGGTTGCATAAGGCATTTAGTTAAAGTCGATAGCCAATAGTAATCAAGATCCCTGAACAACCGATACCTCTAACCAATTGTTTTTCAGAACCTGGTAAATAGTAGCTAGTCAATAGTAACTCCCTCGCTGTAGTCAGTAGTACGGTCGTAGGTCATTAGTAACTTCCCCAATATAGTCAGTAGCACAGACGCAAATCAATAGTAATCCCCCTATGTGTATACCAAAAATACAGTTCCTCTGTAGCCTAATAACGTGAAAACCACTGAACTGCATGCCGAATTTCTTGTAGATTGTTTTAGGCTACTAATTTTTGTAATTAGAATGACTCTTTGATTTTTTTTTAATGCTCAATCGGCTAGTTAATACTAATTAATATAGGTCATGTCATCTTTTTTTTTATTGAAACATGACAAAGTGACTGCACTATGCCTTATGGTAAGCATAGTACAATCCAAAAACAGTGGCGACCACCGAGAGACAGATCATCCATCGTCGGTCGCCGCTGTCATGCCTGCCATAATGACGAAAGTCACCCGGTACTAGATATGCACAGGCTGATCCCGAGATGCAAAGCGCAAAAGCGAGTTACTATGACGGGCTTTTTCGCCATGTACATGGTGGTTGCGACCCAGTCAGGCTGTAAAACCCTACCACCCCGCTATCGGCATTGCCTCGTTCGTTGGTCAGCAGGGTGCACCACGTGCAGGTGAGGTTGGTTTGGGTGTCTCGAGTCTTAAGATGTTACTCGACACCTCTTACACCCCAAACTACCAACTAACTCTTTGAACTATATCCAGTAATCAAGCAATTTGGTAAAGATCTCTAACCTTTCGGGAAGGAACCCTACACATGGGAATAATGCTGAGGTCTAGTTTATAGTGTTTCGGGATTAGCCAATCATTTTTTTTTTAATTTTAGCACGGCAAAGTTACTGCACTATGCCTGATTGTAAGCACAGTACAATCCAAAAATAATATCGACCACCGATTGACACACTGTCCATCGCTGGTTGCCACTATCATGCCGGCCTGTAATAAGCTGGATATGCATAGGCTGATCCCGAAACGCGACCCGTAGAAGCGAATCACTATTACGGGCTTTTTCGCCATATACATGGTGGTTGCGACCCAGTCGGGCTGTAAAACCCTACTACCCCGCTTGCGCCATTGCCTCGTTCGTTATTCAGCAGGGTGCACCACGTGCAGGTGAGGTTGGCTTGGGTGTCTCAAGTCCTATGATGTTATTCGACACCCCTTACACACCAAAACTTTCAACTTGACATCGTTCACAGACGCTTGTTTGTAGTTCTTTTAGTAATATTTTATGTTTCGTTCTGTTTATGTACCATCTGATACAGTGCAGTCACAGTACCTGGTTATGATAAAAAATATTTTTAATCAGTAATGAATATTTATTAATTATACAGTCTTATCAAGAATTCCGGAATAAACTTATAGGGGCATAAGATTGTAATTTGTACTTAATTACAATAGCAATACTTGTAGCATACTGCGCGCTCTGGCGGACCGGTGGGACTCTCCGATGCTTGCTCGCTGGATACGGCTACATATAGTCGTACAGTGAATTTCCAACATCATCGGGGGTCCACCCGAACCTGCCACTTTGGTAACATGTGTTAAGTGTTTTTTTATTTATAATTTTTTTATTTATTTATTTATAATGTATTATTATTATTACTCAACTTAAACTTGTAATTATAGCAAAAGTATGGATGTAATCGTTTGATGAGTCTGAATTAAATGATATATTATTATTAATTACGTCTTCAAGGTTATATGATATTTAATGGTATTTTATATGGATTTAACAGTAATATTTAGGGGTTGAAGAAATTGAAAACTAATAGTGTTCACACCAATTAATTTATTTCTGAATACATATAGACTACTACTAACATTTAGTTGTTATAAATTTCTCAGTACAATTGTTACATATTTTATAATATTAGATGTGGTTTAGTAAATTAGATAAAGACAAGTACATGTTCATGTTAGTAATTTCTAGGCTAATACATGTTTTGAACTTCCAAGCAGATTCTACTGAGGCGGAACAATTGTAAGCAAATATGGAATGTGTATATATAAATTAAACTTCAAATGAATACATTTTAAAATTAAAAAAAAAAAAATATTATATAGTAAATCCCAGGCCGTAACAAGGTATTAATTGAAGCTAGAAAAATAAATAAAATAATGATACGTTTATTAATACATTAATTTGCGATTATTTAATACGGTTTTTAGTGAATACGTTTTTTACGTTCGCTTTTCAAAATTACGCTTTTGAATAAATATATAATATAAGCTTCTGTCTGGGACTTCGACCGCGTGGAATAGTACTATGAGCTAACGCTAACTTTAACTCTTGACTTCGTTTACGTAGAAGGTGAAGTTATTTTAAATAAAACGTATGTTAACTGAAATTTTGAAAGATTCTTTATTTATGATACGCCCCTATTGGTCTTATAATATATAGCCTATAGGCTTCCTCAATAAATGAATTATTTAATACTAAAATATTTTTCTAATCGTACCAGTACTTCTTGAGATTAGCGCATTACAACAAACAAACTCTTCAGCTTTATAATATTAGTATTAGTATAGAACTATACATACACATAAATACAAATAGTTGGTATATAGTTAATAAGCCCCAATACCCAATAACCATCGCTAGGAAATTTGAAAGATGTAATTGTTCTTTCATGAAAAAAAATTCTATGCAATCTATGGAGTTTTATATTGTAATTTAGTGCGGTCAAAGTCGCAGGAGGTTACTAGTGTTTATCTAATAGTTAAATAAGACTTCTAGAAGTAACGGGGAAGGACATAACGCCGTTTTATTTATTTATTACATAATATAAAAAAATGATTTGTTTAATAAAAACTCTCTTGTATAAAAAATCGATAAAGTCACAAATATTAAATATAAAAACGTATTTAATTCTATCGACTGAGATCATGGAATTATATAATAATAATATAATAGTACTGGGAAATAAAACTATTCCACTCTATATTACGTTACAAACAATACCTAATAATCTTTATTTAAATACAAGGACATTCCTACTGAATTTTATATAAAGGTCTCGATCCAGAAACACTTTGCTTACTTAGTATAACTAGAATTCTTTCAAACTTATGGTATTTTTAATAGTTTTTTTTTTCTTCTTTTTTCATTTTTTTTTTATCATCACTACCGATACAAATGTCGCGATAATCAAATATGTTATCAATTATTAATTAGATAGAGCCATCAATTAAATATTTGCTAAAACTACGATTAGATACTAGAATACGAACTATTCCTATATAATAAACGTACAGATATAGATAGATATTAATATATTTATATAAATACATATTATTATTTTTAGATCAATTGCAGATCATTCTAAGACACTACTATATTTTATACACTGAATTAAAGAGATCTACTGTAATATAATTCTACACTTTATAATTTGACAGATATTTGGTAATATAATAATTTATCATGTTAACTGCATATTAGAGTATAATTCTAAAAACATCGATTTATAATGACACATTTTTAAATTCTATGTATAATATAATATAAGAATTACAAATGTATAAATTACGGATATCATGAAAGGACTGTAATTTAAGGGAATCTATGTACTCAATACCTACTCTATATA
>JACEII010000036.1:2655884-2709446 GCA_014332785.1 Antheraea mylitta
TATGTCAAATGTAAATTAAATTACATCTCCAAAAGTCTTAAGTCTAAATTGTAATGTAAACTGTAATATTCATTATTATAAGATCGAATAAAAGATCTACATGATCTATAACTAATTACTTATCACATACAAATATTAGTTTACATTTTTTTATATTCAGAATAATATTCGTATAAATAATTTTATGTCGACTGACCTTATTTCTAAATCTACTAAGAAATATTACACAATTTTTTTAAATGGTTGTTAGGTCCTAGTTTGTCTCTCTACTTATTTGTTTATATTTTTCTTACGTATACGAATAAGTTAAATGTCCATTAAAAACCCGTCATCATTATTTAAAATATCTTAGTGTAAATCTTAGAGAATTGAATATACAACTATTTACAAGAGAAATTAGTACAGTGCAAATAACTCTAATCCTAGTTAATTAGTGCCTAAATTACTTATTGTGTATATTTTCTAAGAATGTTATGTAGTAATATACCTTAATTAAATGAATCTAATACAACGATATGAGTGTCACGATGCATTACATCATTCTAAGCTTCTTCTTCTTCTTCTCAGTTCCTTATTACATTTTTGCTTATATCATGAAATTAATAATCTAGTTATCTAGTTCTTTTTTTGACTTTTTTTTATTTCTATTTTATAAATGAGCTTAAACGATATCTAACAGACAAAGCGACAATATCTGTATATATAAAATGTGTAGATACGTTATCTACATAATGTCTTAAAAATGGCACAATAGTGCACATTTATTACAAAATTTAATTTAAACATATGACGTAGAAAACATGAGAGTCTAGAAACACTGTCATTGTTCTTAATCAACTATGTTTAACAATAAATCTTATCCAATATTATTAAATCATTAAAAAATACGCACAGAACTTAAATAGTAGAAATTTAATAATTCACAACTCCTCATAACTAAAAATGTATGCTACAATTTAAATATATTCCATTCTCTGGTGGTTCTTGGGTGTAATTTTAATTTTAGGTCATAGGGGTATTCCTGTTATGTTCATCATTTCTTTATGCAATATTTTTTGGTTTAATAGTATTTGGTATTATTATAAGATTGTACCAGACGTGTACCAAAAATTTTTTTTAAGAAGGTGCTGTGGATTTTCAAAATCTTATAAATTATGATGGAAGGTACAGTCCGTTTTAAAAACGATCATTTCGTAACGGGAGCTAACATGGTATATTCTTCAAAAAAATAGGCGTAAGCTTTGAAAGATAATGCTGAAATTTTTGCTTGAAAGCAATAACCAAAAATAGTTATTGCTCGACGATGCTTAGCTGGTGCTGCAAAGCTATAGTTAAAGACAGAAAAAGCTTTCAAGCATATGACGACCCAAAGGCTGCCCTGATAAAAGAATTTTTGGAGGTAATCAAGAAGATTCCTGAGATAATAAGTAAACGTAGAAAACCTTGCAAGAAACATTACTAATATATACATCTGATGAAGGAGCTTGGAACAAAACCGAAGTTTCAGAGATGTATCAATACAGTACATTATTGACGGCACACAAAATTACGAGTCCAAGAAATTAGTTTTAGACAGTGCTACAACATAAATGGCATTAATAAATAAATTAAACTATTATCACCAACACAACAACATACGATGTTATTTTGGGTCAACCACCTTCAGCGAATGCTATCACAATTCTTGATAAAGGTATAGTTGAAATAAGGTCTCAGTTTTATGATGACTCATACCTTTTTCAAATTATACCTGATAATTATTTACAGATTTGTTTTTAAGATTTGCCTATTTTGTTAAATTTGTCACCGATATCTAGCGTTGCATTTAAGTAACCCAAAGTGAAAGGGTCAAAATCATGTCGAGTCAATTTTTAAAGTACCCTCCTTAACTATCAAATTGCCCCCCTGTGGAGCGTGAGCTCCACGTTGGGAAACACTGCCATAAGGCCAATATGAATTCTTGAAAGCTTGGATAAATTATTTCTACTCTAACAAAGATGTGTATAGAAGAACCTGCTCAGTGGTATATATATGTACGTTGCTAAATTTGAAAGGGTAATAAACAACACATATCAACGATCGATTAACTCTACTTCATATGAATTGTTTACTGGAGTCAAACTTAGAATGAAAGATGGTACGGCGATATTAGAAGATGAAACGAGGAAATTTATGCAAAGCAAATATGAATTAAGAAGCGAAGCTAGAGCACAGTTATTAAGAATTCAAGAAGAGAACAAAACAACCTACAAGTAGAAACGAAAAAGAGGTAAGAAATGTAATCTAGGGGATTTATTAGTCATACAACGGACTCAATAAGGAAATACAACGAAGTTGATGCCAAAATTCTTTGGACCATATAAAATTACTACGGACTTAGGAAATACATATGAAGTGGAGAAGATTGATAGGGTTAAGAAAGGAACTATAGAAACAACTTCGGCTGTAGATTATGTGAAAAATTGCCTTTATAAACCTTAACTCTTATCTAACTAATTTTCTTCTGATTTCAATTGACATTGTTTTTTATTTTTTGGTTTTGATGTATTATTTTGGGTGGTAAATGTTTGTCTATTTATAGCTCAATAATATTTGAGAGATTGTACTGTGTTAATTTACCTACTGATGTGTATACTGTATTCAAATTTTTATCTATGGCACTATCTTATATTTTAGATTATTGCTGAACTTTATTAACGGAAGCTGTGATGTGATTTGTGGTGTTATATTTAACTAATAAATGTATAATTATAAGAAATCATAGTAAGTTGTCAAGAAGAATTTAATCTTATTGTTCCTTTAATGTGATATGTGTAATTTTAAGTTAGTTCTTTATTAAATGAGGTTTAGGGGCTTATCTGTTTTAATGGCATAACTAAGTATCAATTTTATATAAGCAGGTTTGGTTTCATATTATGAGTAAAATTTGTTGGCGTGTTTGTAATATAGACTCAATCCGAGGTCAGATTATTTACATTTCATACAGTTCATAGCGTGCGAGACGTGATCTGTTCAAAATTTAAGCCTTGATATATCGTCCTAGCATATTTTTGATGAAAATCGCACAATTCAGGGATCTTCGAAGCGCAGAAGCTGGGATTGTTCAAGACTTAAAGGTATACGCAAATTTCAGACACCTTTATTTATAGAGTTGGCAGTGCGGAGTTTCCTACGGATCTTGGGCGAGTTGTTGTTTGATTTGTAGCTCGGGTCCGAGAGTGGTACACCTTCATCTTCGTCGTCGGTGTCGGTTTTGATATCCATTTTCTAGAAAACGAGGTCAATACTATCTTATTTACTTATTCATATTGTTTAATTGTAGGAATTATGTCTGAGTGAATTGCGACTACCACGTCCAGTGGTTATCCACGCTCCTATGTAATGCTCGGTGTCATGGTAGGCTAAGGCGTAACCGCGCAGCACACTCTTTCTGAGTGTGTTGCGTGGGAGGCGGAGCGCTGCACTCTGGCGGCCGTGGTGGGGGAGGATTTGTCACTACCGAGCGTGGTTTCGTCCATGCTACACTAACCCTAACACTAACACGCAGCAGTTCTCAAAAGGGAAAACATCCCGATTTTGAAATATTTTTCAATTGTACTCCGCTCCTATTGGTATTAGCGTGATGATATATGGCCTATAACCATTCTCGATGAATGAGCTATATAACACTCAAAATATTATTCAAATCGGACCAGTAGTTCCTGAGATTACCCCCTACAACGTCACAAAATCACAACGTCACAAACTCACAAACTTTACCTCTTTATAATATTAGTATAGATGTAGTGTAAGAATTTGTCGTATCAGCAATTGAGTGAGTGAGTAGAAGCGGTCAGATGCGCAGGATATATTAAGGTGCACAAGTGTACGCGCAAACACAGGTGCACATACTCGTCCTTGTTCTTCTGGACCCAGTGGAACGGGGACCGTTACGACCAGAGAAGGACTCGGACAGATGGTGCAGTATTCCGGTGAGAAAATACAAGGGGTCAGTACTATCTCACACTCCCTTAATCGCCTTTTACGATACCCACGGGAAGATATGGGGTGGTACTATTCTACTCTGCCGGCACCACACAGCCTAACAAGCCTATCAGCAATTAAGGTTTTCAAGAATAATCTAGAAACAAATAATCCTCATGCGGCCACAAAAAATGGCTGGGATACAACTATAGCTGTGGCATCACTATACTAACCTATTATACTAATGTACTTAGACATAGTTACAATTATTTATTCCATTTATTCCGTATTATTTAATTGTGATAAAAAAACTTACGTAATCTAATCTATTTAAAGCACGGGTATTTTAGATAGAATTCTTGGGGAAATTATTATAGACATCTACACTATTAGTTTCTTAATATGCTATCAGATAACTTAATTTTTTTATTAATTCTCCCATATTGTAATTAATTAATCAGGTTTTAAAGTAGTAGGACATATGAATAAGGTTAATCTACATTATATGTATATGAAAATTTGATACAAATTTTTAACATCCCCACCTGGGCAATAAGTCTTAACATTTTGTTTTGTCGCTTCAGAATTTGGGATGTTTCGTCAATTCGACGGTGTCCCCTTTCCATTTCATTCATCAAATAGTCTTCATCGCTCTCCAACATCAAGTCCAAGCTTTCTGTACATAAACAGGTTTTACATGAGAATAAAAAAAAACTCGATGCAGTCATGACTGCCGACAGTGGTGAAAACTGAAAACAATGAAATAAATGTGTTCACCTTTGTATTATCATATTAATTATAGTGTTAATGACAATATTTAAATTTCAAAATTTGTTTATTGAAATTATTAACATTAGTCTTGTTTCTATATCTATTGCCACTCGGAGTAATAATCACATAATTTTTTATAAAGTCTATTAATCAATCAAGTGTATCCATACGAGTTACAAGATATCAATATTAGAAGTACACAGGCTCCTATACTACGCGTCGCTAATCTGATGCAAGCCGCGCAACCGAAAAACAGCCGGTCATGCTGGCGTAGTATGTCATAATGCTATGTTATAATACAAGTTTTCACTTCAAATATAGGAACATTACGTTTTTAGTATTTTCACATACGTTATTATGATAAGAACATAATACCCGTAAGTAAAATAGCAACAATAAAATAATTAAATGAATTGGAAAAAAAACACGCTCTTAGATATATAACTGAGAAACAGTGAATTATTCCTTTTAAAAGATAGTTAATAGATACAACTCTATACCAGGTGACTGTTTAGACAGTCGAAATATTCTGAAGGACGATCTGCACTCGATTCTCGTTCTAAATCAATAAAAAAAAATAGATGCTTAATATTTGACCTAATTATCCAGGAAAATATAATAATTGTACACAATCTTCTACGCGCCTATGTTAAAACATAGTGTTAATGACCGTTGGGTGATTTCACTTTCATTTTAAAGGGAACGCGGGAACGTCAGGAACATAACAAAGGCGTACATTACCCGTTTTACTATCCAAAGTTATTAACTCCGGGTCGCCCATTGTAGCTTTTGGCACCGGTCATTGCTCTTAGGTTTATTATTTTATTTACACGTTTATAGCTGTACTTTTGATAGTCTTAGAACAAACTTTAACTTAGGTTTTCTTGGTTGTTTATTGGTTTTAATATTTTTATTTTATACGTTAGATGTGGCCATGAAGTATCATATCCTAGAATACTGCGAGTATAAACTTTCATCTCGTATATTCTATATTTTCCCACGTTCTCAACATTACTCAATTGTTCTAACGTTAGTCGTTTAGCTCAGAGAAGTATATTATAATTAATTTTATGAACTATACAAGACCCTGTATTTCTATATCACCTATGTTTTATGATATTGTAATAATGAAAAACTTACTGTCGTCAGTGAATGGATTGCAGAACCATTTCCGCATAATCATGTCAAAGAAGCCGAGTTTAGATGATTGGCTGTTAGGATACTCGATTAGTTCGGTTTTATCGACCTTTTCCAAAAGCATTGCGGGTAGTTTCCTTTCAAGTTCAGTGTGCAGGACAACCTGGTAAACAAGAATTGCGTGGTTTTATATAACCATCATGAAAATGAAACTATTTTCCAAATCGTAAGCATTTAACTGAATGTTTTCGGAAAAAAATCGATTTAGTGTATTAAAATCACGTTTTTAACTTAATCATTGGGAAGTGTAAACGATAATCGGAAATCAATAGTAGACATAACATCTAACTATAAATTTTAATTTCAATCTGTGTACGTAGAGTACGAAATCTATACTTATAAGGAGGTAAATTTTGTGAGTTTGTAACGTTATATGGGGTAAACTCAAGAACTATGGGTTCAATTTGAAAAAAAAAAAATCAGTTTTATATATCTCATTTATTGAGGAAGCTTATAGGATATATATCATCACGCTAAGATTAATGAGAAGCGGAGAACCAATGAAGTATGTTTCAAAATCGAGGTTTGGTTTTCCTCTTCAGATCTTCCGCTGTGGGTTAACGTTGGCCCAAAGCAACTATTTTACTCGGACAAATTCGTTCGCAGAGGCTAGTATATAATGAATACATTAATTCGGTTGACACACATATTGGTCTTGGTTGCGCCGCCGGGCACCTTCCATTTTACTTCTACTTCGCGTCCGGTTGTAATGCGATTTGAAGCAATGAAAAAAAGTTTCGTTTTATAAAACACGTACTACAAAACTAACAACTCACCAGTTCTGTGAAGTTTATATTATATTTAATCGTAAAATGACTTACTTTGAAAATAAATAATAATATGAATAATTTAATTGTTAGACGCTTCCAAGCACTCAGGTTGTACTACAGTATTGTAACAATAATAAGTTAATTGTGACCTAACCAACAACTCTATTCTCACAAACAGGCATCCTAAGAACAGAAATAAGGCAAGGACTTGAAGAAAACAAAAGAAAACAAAAGAGAGTATAATGAATTAGATGATAAAATTAATGAGCAACTCACCTGCATAGCGAGCCGTTTCAATTGGGCATTTCGCTTGACACTCTCTATGTCGCCAACAGCTAAACCGATCAGTAGGTTCATGAGCAGAACTGGTATCAAAACCATGAACAGTGCTAGGATTACAAACGTAGTTACTGGGTACATTAAAAAGGTCTCTGAAGATTTCTTGTACAACGGAGTTACGTAGGTCCCAACGAAATCTATTTCACCAAGCATCATAGCAAACATTCTCATGAGTGATATTACAATAGTCTTGAATGATACATGATTACCCTGAAAAGCACATGGTTAATATTCAACACTCCTTTTGTATGTAATCTCGCTTGGCCATAAATATTCGCATAACATATTAACACGTTAAAATGTTACTAACTGTAAGACAAATTATTTTAATATCGAAGAATATAACTTCAAAATGGTAGGAATTTGAATTGAAGTGTTAATAATTCTTTCGCTTACAATTAGTATCTGATATTTATTTTCGATTTGGTAAGTAAATTTTTGTATTAATCATATTATTTGTTTCATGACGTCATGACGCTAGCGTATATTATAATGTTGCTAATTAATATCAAATTCTTAATGTTGCATTATAAAATAATTAATTATTTAATGAAAACATTATATCCATATTATACGCCTCTGTAACCTACTTTTGATAGGAGAATATAAAATGCCAGGCCGAAAGCGATGATCAGAATGGAGAACACGAAGAGCACTTTCATCAGTGTTTGCAGTATCTCGAGAAACATCACTACGTAAAGGCCGATTTGATCGAAGCGTTGAAGAAGAAGAAGTAACTGGAACCAGGCGAGGAGCACAGTCGTAGCTGCAGCGGAGAACTAAAATATTCAAAATAAAATATATTAAAATACTAATAGAAAAAAACTATAAAATCGACGAAGCTGTGGTCGACAACCCTAAAAATATTTCTGAGAATCGAAACACTTTATTTATCGTCACCAGAAAATAGTTGTTTATAATTTGTTAATAAATGCAAATAACATATTTCTTTTATACAAGAGATATATGAAATATTATGAATTTTTTTTCATTTAAGCTTTTTTTTATACTCCGATGGTAGCAAACAAGCATGCGGGCCGCCGGATGTTAAGCAGTCACCACAGCCTATGAACGCTTGCAGAGGTGATACATGCGCGTTGCCAACCCTTAAATATTCCTTCTTTTTTAATGATTGCAACTTTAAATCCTGTATATTATTACCACATTGCCACAAATTTGCTGATCACAAAACTAATTTAACTAAGTGATAATAACATACGCAATAATCATCAAGCTCCCCGAATTAAAGTACATTTTTTTCTTCTTCTGTTCTGCAGACTCTTGGTCTGCATCATCTTTTTTGCTTTTGTTTTCTTTTTGTGTACGTTAAAAATCGTATCTGTGAGCAACTATTGGGTGTTTTTTATTTATTTATTTTTAATTATGTTATTGTTTTTATGGCGGTTTTATTTTGGTTCTTTATAGCCATCTTTAGGTTATAATCCATAAAATCCCGCGCCAGAGCGTCCGCGGCCCGATAGATGAACCTACTACTAAAGTACATTACAGATAGCAGATATAACTAACCGGTACGTCGCTATAATCGCCGATGACAGTAGGATATACTGTAAGCGTAGAACCGATGTATAGTATCCAAGAAACCATATTCCAGGGGTCGACCAAATAATGCCACTTCTGTTGTTTCAGATTGTAGGCTTCACGGATGATGCAAATGCAGTTGTAAGCGAGAACTATTAGTGTGCATGTGTACATTGTAAATTGTGCTTCAATATCTAAAAAAGAATGAATTACCGGAAAATATATATAAATAATCCATGCATTGATTACACACTCTAGTCGGGTTCATGATAAATCATGAGAAAGTGAGTATATAAAATATTTGACACAAATTAATCTTCTTTAAAATTACAACGTAAAATTAAAATATTTAATTAAGATATTGTGAAGTTTTAGACAGGATCTTAGATCTGTTTTACAGTGATTTTTATATTTAATTCATAATGTCGTATTAATCGACCCTATACCTTATAATATTGATGGCATTTACGCATATAGTTTGGTTATTGTGCACGAGTAAAATGGATGTAAAACAATACCGCATAGCATGAATTCTGAGATTCCACAAAACCTCCCTGGAAAGCTCTAACAAAGAGACCACGATCTTGTCAGAATATTGTTTACTCGATAAATGTAGTAAGATAAGATCCGATCTCGAAGATTGGTTGACAAAAATGATATTGTCTATAAGTTTGTATCTATTGAGAATGTTATTTAAATAAAAAACTCAAATACGCCAAACAGTTTATAAGATAACAGAGCAACTGCGTTCATTTATCAATTTTTAAATGAATTATGGTATAAATTATTTAAATTTCAAAATCTGTAAATTGAAATTACTATCATCAGTTTGGTTTTCACATCTATTGACACTTCGAATCATACGTTCGTACATTCATATATAGTTTATGGATTAATCAAACATATAATGGGCTGCATAATCTCATTACAAAATATAAATATTAGATGTATAGGGGCCGGTATACTACGTTTTCGGCAAACTTGATGACGTTTTCAGGGATCGAAAAATGCCACAATGTCTGAAGAGCCGTCTTTTTATCCAATGTGTTCTGCCCACAATGACGTATGGTGCCGAAACGTGGACGCTCACAAAGGAAACTATGCACAAAATGAGGGTTGCACAGCGTGCCATGGAGCGTGACATGTTGGGCGTCACCTTGAAGGATAGATTGAAAAACACGGATATCCGAAATAACACGAAAGCACAGGACATCGGTGTACGTATTACCCAATTGAAATGGCGTTGGGCAGGACACTTAGCCAGATGTGGTGATGGCACGTGGAGTAGATCCTTGACTGAGTGGTGGCCGAGAGAGGGCAGGCGAAGTGTGGGAAGACCAATGGCAAAATGGATCGACGACATCGTAAATCTTGTGGGAAAAACCTGGACAAGACTGGCACAGTATAGAAAAGAATGGCGTAAAAGGGAGGAGGCTTATACCGTGCAGTGGGTCGAGAAAAGCTGACCGTGATGATGATGATGATACTACGTGTCGCTAATGTGACGCAGACCGTGCTGTAAACGGTCGGTCACGCTTACTATATAATGTAATAAACACTATAATCATAAGTTCCTCTCCTGAGCAAAAAATACAGCTCAAACCGCCTAAACAAGTTTTGACTAAAAAAGGGAGTAATCTCGTACCTCCTTCAAAAGGCAATGCTTTAGCACCAGTAAGATCTGTAGTGTTGGTCTGTTGGTCTACTTCTGTTACTTCAGTCACGGGATTGGTTGTTTCTCGTCCATTTGTTGTATTATTGGTAGGAATTTTGGTAGGATCTATGTGAACCACCAGCATGCAGGTATACATTGTGACAAACATCAAGAAAACGCAGTAGAATAGTAAATTTGCTAAATGGAAGTACTTCCCATAGGAGTTCCATTTCATTTGCAGGTATTTCTGAGTTACAGAATGCGCCAACAATTCCACACGACCGTGCGATACCATTGCCTGAAAATTATCAAATAAATTATTTATTCATCCTCAATATATGTATCGTTTACATTTCAAAATTAGATAGATTCAATTTTAATCGTTCATATAATATATATATATTTCAGATATTCAGTTTTTATACACCGAGAATGAAGTTTAAATTTTGCTTCCATTTTATATTCCGTTCTTTTTATATGAAACATCTATAAGCGAGGGTAAACCTGATTGTTTTACGTGCCGAGAAGTCGTGACGCAAAATACGAACTTTGTACTATTAACGAAATACTCATAAACATTTGCTACCTTAAAAGTATAACGATAAGATTCAAATTATTTTGTCAGTCACTCGTTCTACTAATATTACGCGGCATGCGCCCTTTGATAAATGCCACCAATAACACCGCATCTGCGTTTATTTGATTTTTGTATTTAATGAAAATTAATATTTATGTAATAAAATAAATAAATAGTCATTACTTTATACAACAAATATGTAATGCTTTATCTTTTCATTATGCTTATTCCTGTCGTAATCTGTTCTTTTATGTATATAACTTATACAACATATTTTTAATATTTGACATCTTCCAGGCTTCCCATGACGGCTCTATTTAATGACATTCATATTTTATATGTACAAGATTTACAGATGTTGAAATATAACGTAAAATATTAGTAACATTTAAAATTGGATTTAGCTCATTTTAAAGTGCACCAACTCATATTTATAATATTAAATTAATGAAATATAATGCTAATCTATATACCTTGCTATCGGTGATGGTAGATGATATAGGTATCAACATATTATATAGGTTATGTAACCAATATGGAATTTTAGCTATTTCTACGTGTTTATTTTGGAGACAATTTTTGCAATCTATTTTAACATATTATGGTTTCATTACATCAATATGTGAACGATGATGATCTTTGGAACGGACACCTTTCTCTTTGCATCCATTAAAATCGGTTATAACGCAATGTATTCTTAATATATCCATCCAATACCTTTAAACGAGCAGTTCTTGTATATTTTTATATTTGTATATAATTAGGATCTCGGAAACGGCGTCATCTATTTCCGTAAAACTTAGTATGTAGGTAGTTTCGGGGACGATAAATCGATCTAGCTCCATTTTATTCATAGAAAACTTTTTTAACTGAGTTTTCAGGCAATGAAAAAATATAGCTACAATATAAAGGTAAATTTCGCCACCACTGTCAAAACAAATATACCTCAAATGGAAATGGGCTGCTTCGAAGATACGTCTAACCCCAGTTCGAATCCGACAGTGGCAGCAAAAGATACATCGTTTTTTTTTATGAAAATAAAGCGAATTTTGTGAGGCAAACCTAACAGTTTATTTTAATTTAATAATGTTTTTTAAAAAACCGAGATTCGCTCGGTCACCTAGGTACTGTATGTTAAAAAGATAAAACCGTTCAAGTATTTTTGACAGTTCTTCTCGATGATTGCATTGTTTTCCGAACCGGTGATTTTTTTTTCGGAAATGTCCACGCTATTGACCCAGCAAGGTCTTAACAGCTTCACCGGACAACTAAGGCGCTTAAGGCACTCAGCCGATTTTATTTTGGCAACCAGCTCAAGGGTGCACGGCACACCTCGGCTTGGCTGTTGCCTGTTGCATGCAAAATTGCGACCTATCTTAGCTAACCTAGCTAACTATTCATATATGTATGAATTGTGGAAACGTATATGTGTACCAAGCATACACGCCTCAACAACTCCTCCATATATTTATTATCGGAAAATTGAGAGTTTTTCAATTCGATAAGGGAAAAAAGTAAGCCCTTCCACTTTCATGTGTAAGCGTGTAGGCGTGCATGTATGTGGGGGTGATCGTGTAGTGTTGTAGCAGTGATGTATATTTGTGTGTCACCGTGTCGTGCAAGCAACGCACTCAAGGGCTACCTACCGAGGGATCGAACCTAGGCTTGAGCCGCTGCCGAGAGAGGCTTAATAGGGTGCCGAACCGTTGATAGTTTTGACGTTCGTTCACTCAATTGAATAAAATATTTCATTTTTTATTAGTTGTAGGTTTTGAGTAAAATATACCGTCTTTATTCACACGAAACATTGAATTCACTTTATCGAAAAAGGAAATTAGTCAGTGGCGATTTAAATTCAACTTATATGATTATGTAACTGTAGAGTTTTTACATTTGGCACAAATTGTTCATTATAATTTTAAAGGAAAGGAAATCTCAGCAAATCATTTACCTAGCCAGAGGTAGGATAGCAGTTTTGTAGAACAGAGTTTACGCGCGTCTTCGTTCTCACTTTTCGATAGTCGATGACGATTAAGTTTACAAACTCGCACCTTGATATTATTTACTGGTACATTAATATGTCGCTTTTATAACGATAACGCGATCGAGTAGTTCGAAAAACTCATACTACGCACATTGTTCGAATTACGAGATCATTGAGTATCGTCCGATACGCATCTGTGATTAGATTATTGAACGGATGTTTTATGTGTGGCAGTAATGAATAAAAAAAAGTACTCATGAGTATAATGCAACGAGAAACTTACGTTCAGAGGAAGCAGGGGCACATTCATCGTTTTCGTAAGATTGTCATTTTTCATAGCAGAGTCTTCGTCCAATTTAGGACGAAGGGCCTCGAAGTTGTACTTGATCTAGATTTTGTAAACCACATTATAAATACAGGATTCAATTTAAATACAAGGTCAAAATTAAATCGCTTTGGAAAGTCTGTAGGCGTCTGAGCAATACCCTACGTAAAGAATGATATTTACATTCTCCTTCTTAAAGCAGTTAGAAATATGCTAAAGGTGGTAGAGCTACGTTGAAATTATAACTGGTTTCAGCATGAATGGATCGGCATGCTCGGGGTAGTACCACCGTCTCACAGAAAACCGACGTTAAGTAACAGTGGTTGCATTATTGCATTTCGATCGGTCAGTGAGACTTCTGGAGGCCCATCACTCTCTTCCCATCCCTTCTCTTCTTTCCCCTACCCTCTTCTCTCCCTTCCCCCAATCACCTTCCTTGAAAGCACCGGCTGGAAACAATGGACGGCGGTGATTACTTAACATCAGGTGAGCCGCCTGTCCGTATGCGTCCTAAATAAAATTAAAAAAAAAGTAATACGCAAAAGTGACAAAATATCAAGACGAATACAAAAATATCACAGAAATCTTTTATGTAAAATATTTGTAGGCTATTGCTCAGTAAAATATATTTAATTACACATTTAAGAATGTAAATCTATTTTGTCTGTATTTTTAGATTTTTAGAAAGTCTTCCAGGGTCCCTGGATAGGAGGAATAAAATACACTTCAATCATTTTTACATAGTAGAATCACATTGAAGCTATTACTTGCTTCAGTATGAATGTGTCGGCTCGCTCGAAGTACTACCACCTGACCCACAGAAACACCGACGGGAAGTAACAGTCCTTGCATTGTTGCGTTTCGTTCGGTCAGTGAGAACGTATGAGGCCCACCTTTCCTCGCCTTCCCCATCTCTCCTTCCCTTCTTCCCTCTCCCATCCCCCAATACTTGGTGGCAACGAACTTGCTACTCCATTGGTATTGCTGGTGTCTATGGACGGTGATGACCACTTAATACCAGATGACCCATCTGTTCGTTTGCCTGATATGATATAAAAAAAAAAAAAAAACAAAACAAATATCTGCCTGTCTGTTTAGACACGCATCACAGCTAAAATACAGCGTTCATGATAAAATCTCTTCTTCTTCATAAAGCATATATTCAAGTAATAAGTTTGATTATGTCTATCAAAAGATATTGTAATTTTAATGACGACATGACTTAAGTATGAGAGAAAAATAGATAAGAAAATGAACCAAATACATTCAGGTGACTTTTCACTGCTTTTTTTTTCCATACAGTTAAAAGAAGACGTAGTTGCGGGTGCATCTAGTTTATTATAAAATAAACAAAATGGCTATATAACATTTTAAAATCTTTATTTAATTATTTGCGTTAATGCTACATCTATAAAAAAAAATGTATGTCGATATTGGACCGATTTCTCAAAATATTAATTACATTCTAAATTTTATAAAATGAGTGGTCGTACAGTGGTCAAAATTCGACCATAATTAACTATTTCTTTAAGTTCATATCAATCTTTTATCATATAATTTGTTCTCTGCGCAACTATATCGAAAGCGTTTAAAAGTTAGGTGCTGATTATAAGTCAGTAAGACATAAGGAACTTACAGTACATTAGATAGAAATGTATAAACATCAACTAAACCGGCTTAAGAACTAAGTTTGAAAAAAATTATAAAGAAAATTGGTTGAGAGACGGAGAAGTAAAATACACTGAAGTATTTTATTTTCGCTTATTTATATGTACACGAATTAATACGTATTTAAAGTAAAGGGACTCACGTAGAAGCTTTTCGAATCCTTCTTACAGTCGGCCTTAGTTACACACATATCTAGAACAGCTTCGAACACTCGTGGCATGGAAGCAATAAGAGCCAACGTAACGCATGGCTGCTTTTCTGACCGTAACATCATAATCTCTTTTCCCCTGCAAAAGTAAGAACATATCAAATATTTTAAAGATTTTATCACCCTCTTTACATCTATACATCAAACTTCATATGAATAGTAGTAAAAATATACATTATGACGTCATTCGTGATATTACAATATGTAAAGTTTACATTAGATCGTCTATGATTTTTTTGTTGAATAATTTATAGAAAGCATCACTGGCATCACATATGAAATCAAAATCAAATGAAAATATGCTTTATTCAATTTCAATTTCATTTCCAGACGTCACAATCATTCACGTATTGATCCACCCTAAAATAGCCTTTAGGGACGTGGTTCTTGAACTTACTATCCGACAAATCGGTAATGTATATTGTGACTTTGTTATAGAACCTAACACCATTATCTAGAAACTGTTTTTGGACTTAGTGAACCTGAAACATGGAATGACTGATTTGTTCTAGTATTCAAATTATTTTGGTCTTTTACTAGATCAAATGATACATTGGCAACACTTGTACACTATAGGATGGCGATAAGGTTATATATAGCTACAACCAAAGTGAATAAAGTAATTTGAATATGTTGTATGAGTTCAGAGTAAAGATTCGTCAAAATTGATTTAAAAAACAAAATACAAGTACATAAAATAGGGTTGTAGTTTATATAATAAGGTTTTGCAGTAAATTACAAACCTTTGCTCATGAGTGACCATAGCCAAAGCTGCGTCAGGAAATTTATAGTAAATGGCGTAATCAATGGCAGTTTTGGTCAAATTGTTGGAGACAAGACGGCAACCCATCGACAGAAGTAATGTTATAGCTCGAGGCTTATTTTCCATAGCGGCCAGATGGAGTGCCGTATTCTGAAATAGGTCAAAGAAGTTTTATATTATAAAAAAAATTCTTCATAATTTTTTTTCTTCCTTCCACATTTTATTGGTCTTATTAAAAATCACCATTAATCATTATGTGAGCAACTATTATTATTATTTTATTTAACATTTTTAAATTTTTTACGTTACATTTATTACATATATTACATTTTTTTCATTGAGATTATTGCCTTTATGGCGGCTTCATTCTTATCTTTTAATACCATTTTATAATTATACTTCACAAGCACCCGCGTCGGAGCGTCCATGCCCCAATGAATGAATTTACTTATTGCATCAAAACATTAAATTTATATTAATTCTCAATCCTTCTACCACCTAGTATGACTTTTTTTTAAATCATACGAACCAAACTAACTTCTATAAACACTAGCAATACCAGAGGAGTCGCAAGTGGGTCGTCAGCCTGTGTTTAAGGGAGGGGGAAGAGGGGGCTGGAGGGGGGACAAGGAGATGGGGTGGAGAGAAGAGAGAGTGAGGAGGTGGGGAGAGCGAGGAGGTGGGCCTCCGGTGCTCTCATTGACCGAGCGAAACGCAACAATGCAAGCACTATTACTTCACGTTTTTCTGTGAGAGGGTGGTACTACCCCGGACGAGACGACCTATTCACGCTGAAACCGGCTCTACCACCTATAATGATGCAATTAAAATGTTTAGATGAATGGAAGCAAACTCACCCCGTCCTTATCCACTTGATCAAGTAAGTGTGAATACACTGAAAGTAAGAGTTCTATAGTTACAGTGTGCCCGCCCATTGCGGCAAGATGTAACGGGTTTCTGCCATTGTGATCACGATAGAGTAATGCTCCTCTGTTGAGAAGCATTTGCACAACTTTATTATGGCCGTTCCAGGAAGCGATGTGGAGAGGTGTGAGACCTTCACCATTACTCTCGTTTAAGATGAACACGCCTCTATTGGAATCTAGAAGTTTACAGATTGTCTGGTATCTGCCATATCTAAAACACAAAATTTTTGTTCATTTACCTCAAACAAAATCAAAAATACTTTCTCCAATTTAGGCCCTAAGAAGATGGTTATGAATGTAAAAACTACTTAGCAAGCAATTCGATCGGGTTATATTATAATAGTTTTAGGTAGGTGCGGTACACAAAGAGAAGTCAATTCCAGACATCACCATCGTCCACATATTGATCCACGCTATATTAGCCTTTTGACACCAAAACTCGCTTGATATAATAGCGCTTAAAGCCACAGACTGGTAAATTGGTAATATGCTTTGGAACTTCGTTGTAACCGAACACTATTACCTAGAAAACTGTTACTGGTTTTAATGAGTCTGAAACATAGGGCGACCACTTTGTCACACTTTCTAGTATTTCAATTATACCGGCCTTTTACAAAATCTAGGTTTTCATAGTTTTTGCGAAAATACATTAAATTAACACGATTATATATATCTATCTATCTACTGGTTTCTACATTAAAAATCATAACTTGGATTAAGGTCTAATGAATAATCTAATATTATAATGTATGTTATACTTTAGAAACTAAATATTTTGACTGACTTCGATTCACCGATAATGAGATTAAATTAAGTATAAATGTAACCCTAGCTTTGACGATATTATGTAATAGATCTTCCAGCTTTTATTAACGTACCTAGCTGCAAAATGTAGTGGAGTTTCCTTGTTATTGTTCTTTAGATTGATACAAGCACCCATGTTGATGAGATTCCCCAATGATCTGATATGTCCTTTCAAACACGCATAGTGTAGAGGTGAGCAACCATCCTTATCTTTTTCATTCAGCAACTCAATCAAACGTTCTTCGCAGACATCCTTGAACACGGTACCAAAAAGCTTTACAGATATTGTGTCACAGTTAAATTCGTTATGTATATATACTATAAAATATTTTCTTAAAAATGAGGACGTAAGCCGACAGAGTAAATTATTGATTATATAAAGAAGCTCCATAAGGTGCGTTGGCGTAATATCGACTATGGGGTAAGACCCCATATGAGGTAGAAACCAATTTTCTGGTGGACTTGGCCATATATGTTTACTAGCTATTCCCGCGACTTTGTCCGCGTGGAATATGTAGTTACTTCGGGTTCACGCAGCGAGAGCTTTCAAAAGACAAAAAACAAATCCGATTTTAAAACTTTCTTTATTGGTGCTCCGCTCTTATCGCTCATCGAGATAATACATAGCTTATATCCTTCCTCGATTAATGAGCTATCTAGCATAGAAATATTTTTTCAAATCGGACCAGTAGTTCCTGAGATAAGCGCGTTCAACCAAACAAACAAACAAACCCTCCAGCTTTATAATTTTAATATAGATAATATCAACATACACTACACCGTTTTATTCTTCGGAGAACATTACTTTCCGCCAGTCACCGAACCAACTTCATGGTGTTGATTTTAGGTGTCGCTGTACAAGCGAATTGTAAAAAATCAATCTCATAATTTTCCCCAAATGTACCAAAAGAATTATAACTTCAAAAAATGGAATAAAAATTACTCCAATCTCTTTTCTATGGAGCTATAAACACAACACTATTTTGTTACTATACCTTACAGATATCCGCTAATTGTTCGAGGCTTTTTCCACAGTTAACAACAATATGCAATATGTTACGCAAATTTATGTCTTTGATTTGGACATCAGCTCCCATCCGAATCTGTAAATTTTAATCTAGATAAAGAAATTACAATACACATTTATATTTTGCCTCTTAATCAAATGAGCATTTTTGATTATAAATCTGTTACTATACTTACTCATTTTGATTTTGAAGATTATAAGACTACCACACTTAGCCACTATTTAAACCAGGAGCAACCAGTATATATATGTATTACTATACTTTATAATTTTTTTCTTAAACTGATTATTGACCTAGCAAGTTCTTAACAGCTTCACCTGACTACAAATACTTTATATACTTTACTTTTGAATCCTTGAATATTTACGACAATACCCTAATTCTATTATTCTTACTACATTTGCCAATAACCGAATAAGGACTATTTATGTAATATAACTACTATAGATCTCTCAAATTTTTTACTCAATATATATTTTTAAACATAATTATATATTCTTCGATTTATAATTCATTCATTTGTTTTTTTTTACACTTTCCTTTTACTATATAATACATTTCACTTAATGTGAGCGTAATTAAATCAATGTTGCAATATCTTATTTATGTGTATAAAAGAATTAGCATTAGTAGATTTCTTCGAATGCAATGATAAGATAATAAAAATTTAATATTATATTATTCATAAGGAGATTTAAACGAAAAAAAATCAGTAACGTCTTCATTCTCAATGATTTTATAATTATTACAAACTCAATTAAACATTCCATGTAAGTATATATGATGTTATTTGAGTTAGTTGTTATTTGAGCATGCGATATAACTCTTATTTATGTTTATATATATCATGAATATCTCTTCTAAAAATAAATCGTTTTTATTTCTTTTGATTCTTCAATTCCATTTTAATAATGATTTTTTTTTCGAAATGACTACGCTATTGAACTAGCAAGGTCTTAACAGCTTCACCGGACTACTAACAATAATACTCTAATAATGAATTTAGGCGCTAAAGACATATTAAGATAAATAAATAATAATGAAGACTGCGAATCTTTCGTAAAAAGAAATAAATTAAGTAAATATCAAATTTTGTAATGATTTCTTTAAATATAAAATGTTATAAAAAAGCTAATTCTATTCTATTCTTTCGATAGTCCAAATTATCAACGGACTTACCAAAGTATCAACGGTTCTCCAGGCACCTCTAGAAGCGGCTAGCAGTAATGGAGATCTACCCTCTTTGTCCAGAGGGTTTATATCAGAACCCTCGTCAATCAAATACTTCACTATATCCCTATGATTAAACAGAGCAGCACAGTGAATAGGTGTCATCTTCTGTATATCGCAGGATTTAAGGCAAGCTATTTTCTCTTCTGGCTGCAGGGTGAACATGAGTTGTAATACTTCAAGGGCCCCCTGAAATGTAAAATGAGTCGGTGTTTATTGCAACGTATATTAAAATGCCCATGGTGATTCGCAAATAATTCTTGTCTTTAGAAACTTGTGAATACGTGTATATTGTTTATATACACATTGATGGCTTAGTTGATAGCGTTTACAGACTACGCGTCGATGGATGGTACAGAATTGGAGCTTCTAGTAAAAGAATACATGGTATAGCCATAGCAGTAAGGTACGGCTTTTTTTTAGTACGCCTCTCTAGCTTGCACCATCAAGTTAAAAATATACCATAATTAAGCCCCTGTTTGTCTATTCTTGCAATTTCATTTGAGAGCCAACCTCTTCTAGGCTTAATAGGCTTACCATATTCTTTTTTTATAATATAGGAGAAAAATGCACAGGTGGGTCACCTGAATATAAGTTATTACCACCGTGAACACATACCAGTAACACCAGAGGTGTCGCACGTGCGTTCCAAGCCTGTGTTGGTGGGGAAGGGAGGAGGGGAATGAAGGGAAGGGAGGGGGTAGGTGGGCCTCCAGTGTTCTTACTGACCGAACGAAACGCAACAATGCAAGCACTGTTACTTCTCCCCTTCCTTCTTGTTCCCTCCCATTCCTCCTTCCCCCAAAAACAGGTTGGCGGCGCACTTGCTACTCCCCTGGTGCTACAAGTTTCTATGGACGATGGTGATCACTTACAATCAGGTGACCCGTCTGTTCGTTTGCCTCCTATGTATTAAAAAAAATGTTGACATAAAACAATTAAAATACATATTATGGTTTTTATTTCATATCTTTTAAAACCATCTTGGAATTTCATGCCTATTTTTTAAGTAGCTATGTCCCACTGCGAAGGATTACTGTTGAACGCCATAGCGGTCACTACCACACGCAAAATAAACAAGCAATGTGACCGGCGGCTGTTTTTTTCTCGAACTGACTACGCTATTAACCCAGCAAGGTCTTAACAGCTTCACCGGACTACTAAGGCGAGCGCTTAGGACACTCAGCCGACTTTATTTGACAACTAACTCAAGGGTGCACGGCACACCTCGGCTTGGGCTGTTGCCTGATACGTGCAATTCGCGACCTATCTGAGCTGACCCAAGTTAACTATTCATACATATGTAAAGAAAAAATATAATTTTCTTTAATTTGAACTTTTCCGTGCATCAAACGTCATTGAACGCATACTCGATTGACAGATGACGTTTGTGAGCTATGGAAAAGATAATCTATAGGCGTCTCGTGATTGTTAAGAGAAAACAATAATTTATAATATTAATTCCATTATTAAAGTACTCTAATTGTGATTAGGAACAGACATTGTTAATAATAACATTAAATGTCGTTTCTTTTCTTACAGGTATGTAAGTTTTTCTAAGATACTAAGTAAATACAAACTTCTATTTCATGTATTATAAAACAATAAATCTTTTCTTACAGAGAAACTCAATTGTGTTTGACTGACTGTGTCATCCTAATCCCGAATTTATTAGAAAATATCTTATACATATATGAGTTGTTGGAACATAAATGTGTACCAAGCACACATACCTCAACAACTCTCGTATATATTTCGTATCGGATAATTTTCTAAACTATTTCAGTTCGATAAGGAAAAGAAACAAAACCCTTCCACTTTCATGTGTAAGCGTGTATGCGTGCACGTGTGTGGGGGTGATATGTGTGATGTTGTTGCAGTGATGTAAGATTTTGTGTTACTGTATCGCGCGAGCAGCACACTCAAACGCTCCACGCCGAGGGAACGGACCTAGGCTTGAGCCACTGTCGAGGGGGGTCTTATCTGGTGTACGGGAGCGAAATTTACTCCCAGAGGTGACGGTGGCGCTAAAAAGCATTTTAAATATACCTCTTGGAGGAGGTCATCGGTGCACCCTATAGCGATTAATGTGTTATCTAGAAGTACTTTTATTTTGTACCTGTGCGCAAGCTAAGTGAACAGGTGTGGACAGGTCGTGCTGTTGGGTTGATATCTTCGCACCAGATTTTATACACAGTTCTACAGCTTTCCTATCTCCTCCATGAACAGCAGAATGCAAAGGGATGTTTCCTTCATTATCAAAGAGAGAAATCATTGCTTCTCGTGCAAGTCCTTTAGTTTCGCCATGTTGTAGGAATACCTCCATAGTTTTTGATGAAGCATTTTTTGCCGCTTCATGTATAGGATAATATCCGTTGTTACACGGTTGCTTCCATTCGGCTTCCATGTCCATGATCTATTTAATGGAGTTAAAAGAATAGTACTTTATTGTTCAAAATTGGCATAATGTTTTCTTCGTGATAAGTACAGTCAAGTACAAAAAGAAAACACTATTAACGAAAGAGTTTAATGGGGGCAGTTTCATAATGTATTTCTAATGCTTTGTTATATTTATCCATCTTCTAATTACGTATAGCATAAAAGTACAACGATAGTCGAATTAGATAAATATCGGCTTCAAAATTTAGATTATGTAATAGCATGAACCAGCATTCTATTATATCCACTCTTATAGCTATGTTACTTCTAAGAAAATTCTAGAATTACCTATTAAGGGATAGATCTATTGTTGTGTGAAGTTATAGTTATAATTATTTTGCCATGTAATGCCATACCCAAGCGCTGTTTTGGTATTTTTGCAATAGCATTACTTTTATAAAATCCTTAATTATGTGTCAGTACTATACCTAAGTAGGAAATATTATTTGCTGGTATGCTGAATGATGTTACAACTATATTAGTTTACTTATTCTTAACGATATAAAAGAATTAATGTAATAAAAAACATGGAAATGCATAAGTAAAATTCATTCAAATATTGATATAAAAATGAATATAAAAATTTTCTTGGACAACTCGGGACTTTATTTATTACAGGTTGAAATTGATTAATTAATTAATCATATTTAATAATTCACATATTTTTATAATAACTAACAATTTTTTAACTTAAATGATCATAAACTTATTCCATAGTAGTTATTTTCCGTAAGCGCTTGTGATGATAAATGACACTGTCCCAAGGGAGTACCGTAAGTTGTTCTTCAAGAGTGGAGTTAATAGTACTTTATGGATTGGTAGCATACGTAGTGCATTTAATTGTTTAAAGGTACATAATTTACATTGATGTCTTTTCATTAATCCGAGCATACGCTTTTTTCTATTAAAAAAACTCTCAGGAAAAGAAGTCTTATTACAAAATATACTTACAAGAATCTTCGCGCAAATATCGTAGTCATGTATAGCTGCTAAATGCAGTGCTGTTCGACCATGCTCTCCTCCAAGATTTACATTTATTTTAGTTTTGTATTTAACAAAAGTTCGTAGTACTTCCACCTAATAAAAGAAAATAATTTAGTGTCCTTTTTAGAATACCTAATTTCAATTTAGCAAAATTTTGCAGCAGATATCTGGATTTTAATAATAGCTGCATTACATCTTTACTTTTCAGCATTTATTTCTTTCTGGTTTCGAAAGCATTAACGTTTTAAAGAGCAAGTCAAGAAGAACAGTTAAGTTGAGCAATCCTTTAGGTGTCGCCTTTACTAGAACTGCTCTCCAAACATTTAAATAGGATCTATGAGTAAGAAATGTAATAAAAATACTAAACCTTATTTAATTCAGTTGCCAAATGAATAGGGCTTTGCGATTTGTCATTCAAAACGTCAGTACCGGCTTGTCTGAAACGAAGAAGTGGGTAATATAATCCAAATCATGAATTAATTTGGTATTAGTAATCATGAGTACTGTAAAAGTGAATGAATTCCTTCTTTTAGGATAAGATGCTATGCTTGTACTAAATGATATCAATGTGTATGAATCCAATCCAGAAATAGATGAATGTAAAAGTAATGAACGAGGATAATAAATAAAAACAACTTGATTGAAAAAAGCAAATGACTGGGTTAGAGACATTTGAAAAGTTTTAGAAATGTACATAGTATAGTATCATAGTTTTGCTATAAAAAAATTAGCACTCCTTTTTTAGATACCGTTATAGAAAAATAAGAAAAAGTTTGGAAATTATGAGCACTATTAATACTTGTTCCAAATAGAAAGAAAAACAAGTAGTAAAAACCTAGGAAGAAGAAAAAGTTTTACTTTATTTATAGAAAAGTAGTAATAGCTTAAAAACAAGTGTGACTTTATATCTTTATTTTGTTTCGAAATAAACGAAGAAAGCGTTATACAGATTCAAATATTCTTCGAAATAAGCCTTCATTACTCTCTTTAATTGAATCGGGTATTTCAGAAGCTCCATAAGTCATATTTTTTACAAAAAGCTGGTCTTGCGTTTTTGTTTTTTCTAAGATAGCTTCATATGTCAGACCAAAATCACAAAAGTCACGTTAATATCAAAGGAACAGCATCGAGTCAAATATCGCATGCATTAGGGAAACTTCATAAATCACTGGCTAATTATGACACTGATATTATTCAAAATGAGATAATATTTATTTTTCCACTATAATGAAGGACAAGATGAGGTAGTGACTGCTAGTAAATACATTGGTGGCTTTGTATCACATTATTTTATGCTGAGGAATGCATCTAATGGTTGTCTAATCTAAAACTTGAAAGTTATCTTCCTCAAGAACGAAATGTCAATATATTTTATGATTAAATATATTAATAGTCAGTTATAAATTGGAAAATCAATGAGGGTTAGATATATTCTTGAATTTTCATTTCAAATTACTAATTATTCATAAAGAAATTAAGTAAAAACAAAAAAAAAACGTTTATTGCCACGTATCTCAGAAACCCCATAACCTAAATGGCTTTTAAGTGTTTTTTTAAACACCAAAAAACAAGAAAAGAATATTTTATAAAATATTTAATAAAATAAAGTTACTTTAGAATAATTTTATGTATCAAAAAAGTTCTTTAGTTCTCCTCAAAAATTAACTTTGCTTGACTTATGGTGTTTTTGAAATATCCGATTCAATTATGAAATAGGTAATTTACTCGAATAACCGCTATCTTAAATTTCCATATCCTAAATCATTATTACGATGTATGTATATTATAGATGAAGTAATCGAGACACTAATCAGTGTTACAGTTTATAAGATACAGTATTAGTAAAATGTACTAAAATTCAATGGCGATAACTTTAAATCGATGTTTCCGAATAACACAAGTAGTTCCTCTGAAATAATAGAACAATTTTCCCGTAAACTATCGGGATATCAGTTGATAGAAAATAAAATAAACTCACTGTTGCAAGAGATATTCAATAGAGCCAAACGCCTCGGCGTCTACTGCGACATGTAACGGAGTATTGCCGGCATTGTCTTGAACCTGCAAATCTGGAATGATTAAATCGACCAATTATTATGGCTTGTATATCCATCTTTTAATAAGTAACTTATAAAAAGGTAATCTCTTGAACTACCCATGTAGTTCCAAAACCCCTTTCACTAATAGCTAAAAGTTCTTCCTTATGGTTAAAGAATATTAAATGTCTTGTGAAACCTTTTGCATATCTCCTTTCGACCTTTGGGCATGATGATAAGGAGTCTGTCATTAAATCATTTGGTGATCTAGCAAGTAACTTAAATATGAAGATATCTAATATCTAAATCACCTAAAAGGCTAATCTAACATATATCATAACATTTTCATGCGAAATTGCGGTCACCTTTCACTTCTGACAATTTGTTAATTTAGAAAATATCCGGATGTATCGTGAAGGCACACGATAGAAGTGAAACTTTTGTAATATAGGGCTACGTTTCAATTTAATGGTTTTCACAGAAAGTCTATGTGACACGGCGTTTCCAGCTGGTCACCCATATAAGTATTGACCGCATTCGACGTACTTCGGTGATGGGACGTGAACTGATGTTTTCAAAATTCTACCTCCACTACTTTTTCTCATACAAATAGATTGCCGATCAGAATTTCAAAGCCCATAACAATTTTCACATCAAAATAGAAAAATAAATGTTAGGTTCTATCTGTAATTTTCTGACTAAACTGTTTAAATCAACAGGAGCCAAGTAGCTGACTTCAGTTTATGTAAAATTAGGAATAATAACATAAGTAGCGCTTCTAAAGTGCAAGTCTTTTAAACTTGGACGAATTAAAGATGTGTAAGTAATTATAAGTTCCCATAACAGCAAGGCGATTCAAATTTCCGTTCAGCACTTCTTAGACTCTTAGTTTCTAACTTCTCATTCGTTCAATGATCAACAATGGGGTAATTAGTGTTGAAATGCATTAAAAACTTTATTTGATTTTTTCTCTATGTATATAGCAGCGATTTTGTTTTCATTTCATTTTTGTGTATTACCATGAGGGCAAAACAGACATGCAAATTTGCAGAGTTGTAGGTCTAAAGAAAGTGATTCCATACTTGAAATATATGACCTAAACAAACAAATAAGCATTGGAAGATAAATAAAGGCTTGTCATAAAAATATATGTCTGATTGTCGGCTCAAAGCGAGTGATAACATTGTTTCGTGAGAAAACCGCCATCTATCGGAAGCAACATAACTACACTATTTTTTTTTCACCCAGCAAGGTCTTAACAGCTTCACCGGACTACTAAGGTGAGCGCTTAAAGCGCTCAGCCGATTTTATTTGATAACTAGCTCAAGGATGCACGGCACATCTCGGCTTGGGCTTTTGCCTGATACATGCAATTCGTGACCTATCTTTTTTTTTTTTTACGTGGGGAAATCCGTTATGGATACCCACCCTTCCAGGGGAGAGGGTGGGTTATGTCCGACTCTCACGGACTAAAACCCCACGGTGTACCGACAGACCGTAATTGTTGGGGCGGCAAGGGATCGTGCTTGCTAATCTACCTTGTAGAGCCGCCCCAACGGTCCGCCGGCGAAAGATGGCCGCCGGGCTCCTTCCTATAGAGAGGCAGACTGGGTACACACCAGCTGCCTCCCCTCGTCCGCCGGACCTGTGCAATGAGGAGATGAGCCCCCCGGCTGCATCCCCTCAGGTCCGGCTACGGTGGCGGGAGGAGTTGGGCAAAGCGCCGCCTCCTCCCGCCTGTCTTCCGTTGGCGGAGACGGCCACTTAAAGGGTCTGCCTCGCGGGCCCTCTCCGCCGCCTCCTTCTGCGAGATGACTTCCTCGCAAAATGAGGCCATCGCTTGCCACGCCTGTTCGCTGCCGAGCATGGCAGAAACCACGTTCGGCAGCGATAATACTTCTCCTATCGCCGCCATCAGAATGCGGCGCTGTCCCTCCCATGCAGCATACTCAGACAGCGTATGCTGCGCGGTGTCTTCGTCAGCGCCGCACTCGTGACAGGCGGCGGTCGGCTCCCTGCGGGCGGGCCGGTGCAGGTACCACCCAAAACACCCATGCCCGGTGAGTACCTGCACCAGTCGGAACGTCAGGGAGCCCCACTTTCTCCCGATCCAGTCCTTCAGGACCGGGCGGACGGCGTCGACGGTATACATCCCGAAGCGCGAGTCCGCCAGGTCCTGGATCCACCTCTCGACGGCGTCCTCCCTCAGATGCCGTCTCTTCTCCTCGATTTCCCTGAAAGCCGGAGGCTCCCCACTGCGTTTCCTCGCCGCCGTGAATTCGTACACGGCGGCGAGCACTCCTGCCTCCAGTTCCCAGGGCAGGGAGTAGAGTCGGCGGCACTCGGCACCCGGCCCCCCTATGTTGGGTAACAACCGGCCGAGCGTCGCCGCCGCCCCAGCAACCCGCGGTCCGAGCCCCGTGAAATGGGGCTCGAACTGCCAGCGCCCGTCCAGGGTGATGCCCAGGTATTTCATCTGGGCCCCCACCCTGATCCAGGAGCCCTCTACCATTATATGGGCCCCAGGTGGTGGCCCTCGACGAGGCCCGTGAAACAATAGAGCCTCGGTCTTCTCGAGGGTCACCCTGAGAACCAACCTCCTTATGCGCCTGACCACGAGGGTTGTGGCCATTGTGGCCAGGCGCGCCAACTGTTCCCAATCCGCCCCCAGGGCTACGACTAGGGTGTCGTCCGCGTAACATATGAGGCGCGCTCCATACGGGAGCGCGCCGCGGAGCACCCAGTCGTAGCCCAAGTTCCACAGGAGCGGCCCCAAGGAACACCTCTCCTCGTGGCGCGTCTAACCATCCGGCCGTCGCCCTCGACGTAGGCGACCTCCCTATCTTCGAGGTACGCCTCCAACAGCCTCCGTAAGTACAGGGGCACTCCAAAGTAGCGGAGCGCCCCCCGTATGACTTCGTGCGGCAGGCTGTTGAAGGCGTTAGCGATGTCCAGGAACACCACCAAAACCCTCTCCCCTTGGGAGGTCACCTCCACGGACAGCGACTTCAGAAGGCACAGAGCGTCCACAGTGGAACACCCCGTCCGGAAGCCGAACTGCGCATCCGATAAATTAGGCCCCGCTCCGTCCAGGTGCTGAACGACCCGTCATGAGATTATGCTTTCCAGCATTTTCCCGGCGCCGTCCAGCAGGACGAGGGGCCGGTACGCCGACGCGCAGTCCGGAGGGCGGCCCGGCTTCGCCATCAGGCAGAGCCGCCCGAGCTTCCAGGGCTTCGCGAACTGCCCGACCGAAAAGCACCGGTCGAACAGCTTCCGAAGCTACCCTTCTAGATGGCCGAGCGCCAAGCCGAGGACTCGGCCCGGAACCCCATCGGGACCGGGTGCTCTCCTTCAATTGAGGACGTGTTCCACAGCCCTCCTTATCTCGTCCTCCGTTACTGGGGGAGGACTGTCGAACACCTCCTCGACTTCGGCCCGAGGTGGAGGTATGGGAGGAGTTGGTAGCAGCGGAGGGTCAGGGGAATAATTCGCCCACGACCCTCGCCACCACCTGAAGGGTCTCCGTCACCGGGGGCGCCCAATATCATAACTTCTTTCGTACGATTCGGTACGGGCGTCCCCAAGGATCCTCCTCCAGCGTTTGGAGCAGCTCCTCCCATGCCGCTTTTTTTGCCCGACTGATGGCAGCTTGCAGGGCCTTTCTATACTCCCTGTAGTTGCCATACAGCCGGGATTCCGCTTCGGGGTCGCGATGCTGTCGCTGACGGCTGTGCCCGAACAGCCGCCGGGCCGCGGAGCAAGCCGCATGGGGATCGGTAATCTCCGGCGACCACCAGTACACCGCCCGTTTGTCTGGACGGTATACGCTCCGCGGCATCGACGCGTCGCATACCTCCGTGAGAGCTTCACGGATATGGGCCGCGGACGCGTCGACATCCTCCTCTGTCGGAGGTGGTATGGCCCAGGCCTGGACGATGGCCGCCTCTTCCGCCATTTCGCGATCGAGGCGGCTCATCGCCCAAGAGGAGAACTTCGTGCCCCTTCGGGGGCGGGTACCAATTCCGGCTTGCGAGGCGGAGACTTCAAACTTTATGTACCGATGATCGGAAAGGGTCTCCACCTCCACAAGCACGCGCCACCCCCGGACACGGCGCGCGACAGACGGGGTAGCGAAGGAGATATCTACTATTGATCCCCCGTTCTGCCGTACGCACGTGTGGACGTTCCCCTGATTGAGGAGGGACAACCCCAATTCGGCTGCCCACTCCTCAATGGCCACACCTCGTGGGTCCGTGGCTGCCGCTCCCCAGGTCTTGGACTTGGCGTTCAGGTCACCTAAGACGACCACGGGGAGTGGCGATAGGTGATAGGCGAGTCTCACCGCCCCCTGCAGGGAGTCAAGAAAGACCTTGAATTCCCGCAGGGGTCTGTTTGGGGAGAAGTACACCCCCACAATGGCGTACTCTCCCCAGACGGCTGCCACAAACCCCGCCTCCGACTCTCTGACCGTCAGGGACGAACCAGAAGCGCACACGATCGCCACGGAGTCGCTCCGGTCTCCAGCCCAGTGTGTCTGAGTGGGGACGTAATAGGGCTCCGCGATGACCGCAAGCCTGATACCCCACTCCGCCACTGACTGGACAAACAGATCTTGTGCAGCGGCGCAGTGGTTGAGGTTCGTCTGGAGGAAGCTGATATCGGTGCGGTCCATTAGTGTACCGTTTCGGCTTCCTCCTGCCTGACGGCTTCAACCGGCTTAGCGGCTTCATGCCTGGGGACTACTACCGTCGCACGGGCGTCCCTTCCCTTTAAAGTGGGGGGCTTGCAATTGCGGCCCCCCATCTGATGTCCTGACGGCTTGCCTGCCTCGGCACACACGGCGCACTTCAGAGCAGCCGACGTGCAGGCAGCCGCCTTGTGCCCCGGTGCACCGCATCGGTGACAGTCTGCCCCTCTGTTGGACGAGGAAGGGCACATGGGGCGTGTGTGCCCCAAGCCCATGCACTTGTAACAGCGCATTGGACTCTCGTCCAACAGAACTACCCGAGTCACGCTCCAGCCGATCAGGAGTTTCCCCGCTTTTACGAGCTCCTTAGCCGCTGTCGCAGGAAGGGTCATAAAGATAGCCCCTTGACCTCTTGTGTTGCGCCTGATTTCGCCGGCCATTACCAGGCTTGCTTCACAGCCGGCTTTGGCCGCCACGGCAGCCAGCACCTCATCTCGCGACACCGAATCATCGAGGTCGACAATCCGGATGTCGGATTTCTTGACTGGTCTAACAACCGTGGCGACATCACCTAGGGTCTCTTGCAGCCTCCGAGCCAGCTGCTCAGCCTTTTCCGCGTTATCGGAGCCAGGTATCTCAATTAATCTGGCTCCGGTGGCAGTTTTTCGGACCCGGGGAGCGGTGATACCCATCTCGGCGAGGGGTATCTCCTGTCGAGCCTTCAACAGTACTGCGCCGTACACCACTCCGTTATCTACTGCATGCTGCTGCAGCGTGACAACCACAGCAGCAGTGCGAGGAGTAGCCGGAAGCTTTTTAGCCTGTGTCTTGGCTACAGGTCTCTTCGCTGTCGCTGGTACCGCGGCTTTGGACGCCGCCGCCTTCACCGCCTTGGCCTTCTTCCGGCTGACAACTGTAACCCAGTCACTTCCAGGTACAGCCGCAGCCGGAGCAGGGAGCGGTGCCCAGTCCAACCCTAAAGGAGCAGTGCTTGGCCCTGCCACCGCTGCATGGGGACTCCTGGATGTCACAGGCGTCACTGTTTTTGACACAGGCTGAGCAGCAGCATGCATCCCTTTCTTTTTCTTTGCCGCTGCCTGTGGGTGTCCGGGGCCGGGGGCAGGAGCGTGGGCAGGAGCAGGGTCAGGAGCGGGGGCAGAAACGGCTAGAGGCAGTCGGTTCCCCAGGCTCTCCCGGTACTCGTTCAACATTTCGGTAAACGTTGCCTGGAGAGTCCTCTGTATTCGAGTGACTGCCCCCTCCATAGCTTCCTCCCAATGAGCAGGCGCTTCAGCTACCGCCGGACGCCGGGGCGGGGGAGGAGGCATTTCCTTCAGCTCGTCCACCATCCGCTTCCACGCCAGACTTTCCGCCTTTAGGTCATTCACATGGCGACGGAGGTTCTTCATTTCATTTTTCATCTTGAGGATTTCCTCCGCCTCCGTGCTTCCGACCAAAGACTCTACTACCTCTTTTAGGGTCCTTGCCGCTCTCTTTATCTGGCCGGCGAGAGGGCCCTTGAGGTTAGTTGATTTTCTGACAGTTTCAATAATTAGAGCAACTTTGCCCCCAGCGAGTTCCCTTAGCGTCTCAGCATCGAGAGCGTCGACATCGATGGGAGGATCACGGGGCACACTTCCCGTGTCTGAGCTGGAGTCAGAGCGTTCAGCCGAATTGGCCCTGGATCCCGCTGCTGAGCCGGCCCTGGACCCCACGACAAAGCTTCCGCGGCTGTACAAAGAAGCGCGGTCCAGAGACGGGTCCCTCTCAACCCTGATCACAGACTGCTTTTTCGTCGTCCGTTTAGGTACTGCAGTGGTCTTCATGTGTGCATCATCCGTTGTCCGTGAACTAGCCGTAGTCGTTTTTGGTTTTCTATCCCGCATAAATTCTGCCCCCCCCCCCCCCCCCCAAGAGAACGTGGGACAGCCGGGGCCGGTAGGCCCGGGGAGGGATTTTCCGCTACCAGTGGAAGCGGTACCCTCCTGGGGATTCGCGACCTATCTGAGCTAACCTAAGCTAGGCTAGCTATTTATACATATGAATTGTTCAATCGTATATGTGTACCAAGCATACATACATACCTCAACAACTCTTATATACATTTGGTATCGGATAATTTTCTAAACTATTTCACTTTGATAAGGGGAAAAAAAATAAAACCCTTCCACTTTCGTGTGTAAACGTGCACGTGTGTGGAGGTGCTATGTGTAATATTGTCGCAGTGATATAGGATTTTGTGTGAGTGTATCACGCGAGCAGCGTACTAAGGACTCCACGCCGAGGGAACGGACCTAGGCTTGAGCCGCTGCCGAGGGGGCCCAATCTGGTGCCGAGGGGGGCCTAACCTGGTCATAACTATAAAAAAGATTAAGTAACACAAGCGCTTAGGTTATAGCGTTCATGTTCATTGTCGTATTTTTAACCAATACCGGAGTGGTGCAAAAGCAGTACACTTGTTAATGGTCAGTTCAAATAACGAATATGCTTCCGTTGTCGATAGTCTCCCATACTAAAAGAAAGTAAGTCTACGTACACGTTCCTAAAGTCCTCTAAGGACGAGAAGTTTCATATAATAGCGACTATTTTTACAAAAAAGAGCATTGAAAAAAAAAAACGAGGTTGAGTCGCAAAGACACACGATAAAAGTGAAATCTTTGTATTATGGTGTGCATGGTGTATTTCTAGTAGTAGTACAGCCCTGCTGAAGCTATTACTGATTCCAGCATGACTGTTAGCTCGTCCGTGGTAGTACCACCCTCTCATAGAAAATCGACGTGAAGTAACAGTGCTTGCATTGTTGCGTTTTGTTTGGTCAGTAAGAGCGCCGGAGGCTGATGCACCCCTCTCTCCCCGTACCCTCCCCTTCCTCCACTGTCCCTCTCCCTTTCTCCTCTCCCTTCCTACAGGCTGGTAATGCACTTGCGATTCCCTTGGTGTTGCTAGTGTCTATGTACGGTGGTGATCACTTAACATCGGGTGACCCACCAGTTCGTTTGCCTCCTATGCTATAAAAAGAAATACGGGAAGAAGATTAATTAATACAACATTTAATAAAATTTATAATTAATAAAATTAATACAACAAAAAACCAACGCCACGGAGTGTTCCCAGGTGGCCACCCATCCAAGTATTGACCACGTCCGACGTTACTTAACTTCGCTGATTAAACGAGACCCGGTGTTTCCAACATTCTACCCGACACAGTGTTTACTCCCACCTCTGTTCGTCACACAAAAAGGTTGCGGACCAGATTTTCAAACCGCCCATAAGAGCTTTTACTTCATAAACGTATTTCTTAATTTTATTTAAATTATTATACTTTATATACTACTCCTTTACATTAAAAGAAACAAATGACTCGATAAATTAAAACAAATATGTTGGAAATTATATTCGTATATAATAATGTGTTTCAATGCGACTTGTCAGTTTTATAGTTGGTAGAGCCACGCTGCAACTATTACTGGCTTCAGGATGAATAGGTTGGCTCGCCCGGGATGCAATCACCCTTTCACAGAAAACTGGCGTGAAGTAGCAGTGCTTGCATTGTTGCGTTTAGATCGGTCATTGAGAGCGCCGTAGATCCACCCCTCCTCACCTTTCCCCTCTCCTCTTCCCTTCCTCACCCCCACCTCCAACACAGGCAAGCGACTCCCCTGGTGGTGCAAGTGTCTATGGAAGGTGGTGATCACTTAATATCAGGTGACCCACATCTTCGTTTGCCTCCTATGATATAAAAAAAAGTAGCGCATTGATTAGCAAAGTATGTACATTCTACACATTGCACTGATGACGGTACCCGATGAACATCCAGTACCTCAATTATATTTTTATAATAACTTCGATGTAAAAACTGAATATTGTTCGATGCTGAATATTTAAATCCCTAAGAATTAATCAAATTATATAAATTTACTGAAATTATAATAAGATAATAAGAAGATATGCAGAGACATAATTTTAAAGTCTTAAATATAATACTGATAATAAAGAACGATAATAATTTGTAAATGGTCTACTGGATAATGAGCTTTTACTTTTCTACATCAGTCCAAAACTAAAAAGCGATCTCAAATGTCTCTAGTTAGATTATATTAGTTAGAATAGATTATATTCTATAGTTAGATTTTTTTTTTCTTAATCAATGCGTTCAGGATTGTTTTTTTTTATTGAATCACGACATAGTGACTGCACTATGTCTGATGTTAAGCATAGTACAATCCAAAACCATCGGCAACCACCGAGAGACAGATTATCCATCGCCGGTCGCAGCTGTCATGCCGGCCATAATGACGAAAGTGACCCGATACTGGATATGCACAGGCTGATCCCGAAACGCGACGCGCAAAAGCGAGTCACTATGACGGGCTTTTTCGCCGTATACATGGTGGTTGCGACCCAGTCAGGCTGTAAAACCCTACCACCCCGCTTTCGCCATTGCTTCGTTCGTTATTCAGCAGGGTGCACCACGTGCAGGTGAGGTTGGCTCGGGTGTCTCAAGTCTTAAGATGTTACTCGACACCCCTTACACCCCAAAATGTTTATTATGTTCACCGATAGCCAAAAATGTTTAAATTGAAATTAATACATTAATCCTGAGAAAAATGTCTGTATATAATGGCCTTGAACATGCCGACATTGGAAAAATATTTTTTTCCTCTTGGTCGTTTTATTACAGAGGTTATATGAGAGAACGAAGTAAACAAGGGCGACACTTCTATCAGAAACAAGACCGACAAATAAGCTAGCTCGTTGCTAGGCACTAGTAATACCATATATGATATTATTTTTTGGTGATTACTAATAAATATATGTCGTTAATTTGAAAATAAGAAATCCATAAAGAAATCATGGACAAAATCTAAGACATCCATTTGAAATAATTGTCATATCTTAACTAATATAAAAATAAACTAAATGTGAGCGTGAGTTGCTTGTTTCTAGTACTTATTATAGTACTTATTGGGATTTCACGCCTTCACGACTCAATTCATTATCATTATCTTTTACGTACACAGGACTGCAGAAAGGGACACAAGGTATTCGTCCAGAAAAACGTACACTGCTCGCACAGGATACATTAAATATACACTAAGTTACCGAAGCTGCAGGCAAAAATTATATCAACGAATAATGTACGAAATATAACTCATAAAAACAAGTCATTAATGAACAGTTAAGTGTCAAATAATTGTCCTGAAAGGACTCCATTTATTTCGTACGAATGTAATAAACATTTAAGGATTTATTGCAACTCCAATAATGTGTCTTAAATTGATCTCACGATACAGAACATCATGTCAGTATCGTGTATCCTGGCGCGTATTGGCTACTCCGCGTCTCGCAAACTAGAAGGAGCACTTTTATTAACTTTTCAACTTTCTATTTGTTCCACACGCCATGATATATATACTCGAGAGCGTAGTGTTGCCACATATTACATGAAAACCAACGTCTTCTAATATTTATCTATTTACTTATAGAGTATTTATTTATATATTAATATCGATAAATACTCACCACCACCGTTGTTCTTTATGAAGTGTAATATTTTTACATTGTTCCTGGACGCTGATTGGTGTGCCGCTGTCCGACCGCGTGCATCCGTCAACGATAGACGCGTAGGATCCCTGAGGTACAAACGCATGAAGTCCTCGACGGTCCCACTTTCTGCGACCTGGGGATACAAATATATATATTACTAGCTGACCCGTGCAACTTCGTCTGCACCAAATTGGTTATCACTGGTTTCAATTGTATTTTTAAAAGCGATAAAATTGAATAAAACTGACACCCGATTGCAGCCACAACTACCGTTTCCAATTGTGAATCCTAACTATCCCCGGTCTCACTCAAACATATACCCAGATTATATGTGATTTTTTATGTAAAACATCTATAGGCGCACTCTAAACTTAAATCGGCCATGGCGACGTTCGTTGTGATTACACACAAGCTTCGCACTATTAACGACCCTATCAGTAACGCATAAGATTCAAATTATTTTTCTAAACTATTATAATAAAGAGGAATCGTAGTATTTTTGTATGTTAATTACGAATAAATTCAAACTACTGGACGGATTTCGATAATTCGTTTACCATTAGAATGCTACATTATCCCTTAGTAACATACCGGATTAGGCCTCCCACGGCAGTGGCTGAAGCCTAGGTTCGATCCCTCGGTAGGGAGCCCTTGAGTGCGTTGCTTGCGCGATACGGTGACACACAAATATACATCACTGCTACAACACTACACGATCACCCCCACACACGTGCACGCTACACGCTTACACATGAAAGTGGAAGGGTATACTTATTCCCCTTATCGAACTGAAAAACTCTCAATTTTCCAATAATATATATATGGAGGAGTTGTTGAGGCGTGTATGCTTGGTACACATATACGTTTCAACAACTCATACATATATAAATAGTTAGCTAGGTTAGCTAAGATAGGTCGCGATTTTGTATGCAACAGGCAACAGCCAAGCCGAGGTGTGCCGTGCACCCTTGAGCTGGTTGCCAAAATAAAATCGGATGAGCGCCTTAAGCGCTCGCCTTAGTAGTCCGGTGAAGCTGTTAAGACCTTGCTGGGTCAATAGCGTAGACATTTCGAAAAAAACCCTTAGTAACATAGGCTATATTTATTTTTTAGAAAAAAATTGGGATTTCTACTAAAATTTCAATAATATAATCAAAGGTATGAAAAAAATTTGGCATAAAATGTATTTCATCGCATGCGCCCCGATAACTATGAATGATAGAACAAAAATATGTTCTACAATATTAAAGAACATATTATTATCTATAAAAAAACCTCACGGCAGCATACATATGTCTACCTATTGTGATTATGTCACTATAACTACATTTTTGAAATAAATCTTAATAAAAACTATACCATGCGTAAAAGACTATGTTATTCATGTCTATATATTAATCCATATCCAAATAAATTATTTTTAAACTAAGACTGTTTCAGTACCTGTAGATAACTTTTTGAATTATTAAAATCGGCCATTACATTCAAAAGATATTGCGAGTTTTAAAATGTCAATCTAAACGAAATACGCGGGCACACAAAACGCAATCTTTGCACTATTAACGAAATACCTACTCAAAAACCTTTACAACCCTACTTGTATAATTGTAAGATTCAAATTGTTTCTATTTAATATTATGTAACGTCACAATAATGGCAGAGAGACGCGTGGATAGAAATGTTTTGTCGTCAACGTCGACCGGTTCATGTCCGATCTCACCAAAGTTAAGCAATGTTGGGCGTGGTCAGTGCTTGGATGGGTGACCGCCTGGAGATATTGCGTGATGTTAGCTTTTTACGGGTCAAATTAATCTTCAGTAATTTTTTTAATGTATAGGTATATGTATTTTTTATATTTTTAAATTAGGTGTAATATAATATTTTTATAATATTACGGAATTGGTTTTTTTAATCTTACTAATATACATATACACTGGCCAAAGTCTGACCTAGATAGATTACATGTTTTTATTTTTAAAAGAGAGGAGGCTTATTTTCTGCATTAGGTCGAGAAGAGCTGCCAATGATGATGATGATGAAGATTATGGTTTTTTGTGACGTTACATTTCCGAAGCTACAGGTTATTATAATACGAACTTTGCACTATTGACGAACTACTCAAAAACATCTGCAACTCTATCTGTATAAACATAACATTCAAATTGCTTTGTCGAACACTCGTCGTACCAGTATTACACGGCATGCACAGAAGACCTTGCGCCCTTTGACATACCGCCAAACACACCGCGCTTGCACCTTTCACTGATTTCTTTGTTACTATTTAATTAGACAATTGACTGTTACGGATTAAACTACGCATTTTTAACGCTATTTATAAATTATGAAACACCGTTCGCAGTTGTGAATGTAACCAGTGTTTTAATTGAAAATATGTCGGACAGCGATAATTTCGGAACTGAAAGTATGCACCCTTCTACAAAGAAAGTAAAATCACACTATGACATATATCTTGATAATGCTATATCTAATACTTTTATAACATACTTCAGTTATCATCGACCAATTTTCACAGTATTAACCAGCTATTCTAAATTTGAAACCCTTGCGTTTTATGGGACAAAAAGTATCCTGGATGTAGCCTTGTAATATCAGTTGTCACTGTGTTAATTTTTGCTTCTATATGGATAACATAGTCTACCTTGATTAAAATTTCCAAAAAATATTTAATGTACAGATTTCGACTTTAATAGTATAGATTAGTTATTAACAATTTAGTGGACGTTTTCGAAGCAGTTGAAATTTTTGAACGAAATTATTATGTAAGCGTAGCCTAGAGGTAAAGTTGGCGACTCTATACTATTCTCATGACCGACGGGGAGACGGTTCGAACCCCGTCATTTTTTTTGGTTATATGTTTTTTTTTTTTATGTAGCCTATATAGCTTGAATTTTTAACTAATCTGTCTGCTGTAAATAGCACAAAGGAAAATTACCAAAATCCATTAAGAATCTCATGAACTACAAATTTTTTACTTTCGTCCGTTATTCTGGAGAACTCCTTGCGTTTTATGGGACAAAGAGTATCCTGGATGTAGTCTTCTAATATTAGTTATCACCGTGTCAAATTTCGTTAAAATTGGTTCAGTACTTTCAGAGTAATTCGGGTTTATATTCTAGACTTTAATCCTTTATCCTGGAGAACCCTTTGCGTTTTATGAGACAAAAAGTATATTTGATGTAATCTCGTAATATTAGTTATCACTATGTCAAGTTTCATCAAGATTGGTTCAGTACTTTCAGAGTGATGCGTGTGCATAGGGACAGACAGACAGACAGACAGACAGACAGACAGACAAAAATTGTAAAAAGATTATTTTTGGCTTCTATATCGATAACATAGTCTACCCTGATTAAAATTTTCAAAAAATATTTAATGTACAGATTTCGACTTGTTACAGTTTTATTATAGTATAGATTATAATAATTTCGACGTCTAACCTGTGTGTGTTTGTGTGATATTAGCATGGTTCGATAGAGTACATTGGATATACAGTTTTTCGCTATTATACGACGGACGGTTGACCCTGTAGCCCTGTATTATGTTCCCACAAAAGAAACTATACTGATAATTCAGCCATCTATCTTTGTGATGACTATAAATTCTAACACATTAATATGTAACCGAGTGAAATTGTTTGTTGGAAAGTCTAACATAGCGCCACCTATAGTAGCACGCTTAGATTTGTTCTCTTCTGTATATCTAGTTTGAAACAAGATGGCTACCCCATAGTATTGCGAAGACTACTTCCATGGTGTTAAACTTGTTACAATATATTTTTGGTTTGCTAAGTTTCGCAGTCAGCTAGTATATGTATACCTTGTTATAGATCAATTAGCTGTCTGCTATAATACCGGCAACTAACGATTATTTGAGATATCTCTTGGTATTTTTAAATTGTACTTTACTCGCTATCAGATACCATTTAGTTACTTTGGCTTACTCCAATAACAAACAAATAAACACATATATGTTATTAGAAAAAATATCTATTACAAATAATAAAAATTCTAATACATATAAAATAAATTTAATATTTAATGTGGCTATAGTGTAAAGTCTAAAGTGGTAAAGATAGATCTAAAGTGATTGGAACGCAAAATTGAAGGATACAAATTAATTTTTGTAATTATATTAACTGTAAGTTATCTTTCGTATTGACTTGCTTTGATATGATTTATTTTGGTATCAAAGAGTAAAAAAGAAATGAAATCGTATCCAATTACTTACCAGTGAAGCCATTTTAATGAAAAAATTAACGTAGTCCAAGTAAGTATATTAAAGATCACCGATCTATTTAATTTGGGTACATGAGTTGTGTAAAATGATTTTAAACCCAATGGAACAACGGATCACTAAATGTGACTAAAAGTGTTTAAGCTATTCAAAACGATCCAAAAGTAACATTTATAAAATTATGAAACATAACAATAGCAATATCGACAGGATAATCTTGTGGATTGTGTTATCATCATTTTAAGTGGAACTTTTCGTTATGATTTATGTGTTAAACTACAAGGTAGGTATGTGTTTGTGTGTATGTACAAGATTCGGTCTATATCTAGTAGTATATAAAAATGAGTAAATGTATTGTTAAGTATTTATACTATGGAACTACGTATAGTATATAGCTTATGAGCATTGTAATATATACATCCAAGCTAAATAAGTTTATGATCCTCCGTGTGTACGCACATGTATTGATATTACGTACATAAAGTTGTTTTACGAGTATTGAATACCACAGATTTATAGTAATCAACAAATTAATTATAGATAACATGCTTACAAAAATCAATAAAGCCGGTTTAACAGAAAAAATCGCAAGGCAAAGCCGGCAACATTGTGCCTCGCGGCTGCAGTTCCGCGTCTGCAGGACTTTTCTAGTGAGGCAGGTTTTATTCGAATAATTCGAAACATCTAAATATATTGTATATACCAAAATACTAAACCAATAATTTTTACTTTTTTAAATAATTCAAACTCATCATCATCATCATTGCCCTTATCCCACTTAAGTAGGGTCGGCACAACATGTTTTCTTTTTCCATTCTCTCCTGTCAGATGTCGTCTCAGTATTCATACCTTTTACAGACATATCGTTTTTCACACAATCCATCCATACCTTTTTCGGTCTTCCTCTACACGTATATCCATCCACTATCATACTCAACACTTTTCTTGTTACATGGCTTTCATCTCTTCTCATGACATGCCCATACCATGCTAACCGATTACTCCGCAACTTCTCTGTCACTGGTGCTATTTTCAAACTGCCTCTAATATACTCATTCTTAATCTTATCCATTCTAGTTACACCACACATCCACCTTAACATTCGCATCTCTGCCACATGTAATTTTCTCTCATCCGTCTCTTTCGTAGCCCAGCATTCAGATGCATACAGCATGACCGGTCTTATCATAGTTTTATAAACCTTCCCCTTAAGTTTCAAAGGCATTCGTGGATCACAAGCTACCCCAGACACATTTCGCCATTTCATCCATTCTACATTTATCCTATTCCTCACGTCCTTATCAATGCCACCGTCGTTTTGTATCAATGAACCGAGATACCGAAAATTGGAGCAGGCTGGTAAGGGTACTCCATTTAAGGCTATAGGAGAAAAACTAGATGTACCACCGAAATCGCAAAACAAATGTTCAGTTTTTGTTCTACTAATTTTCAAACCAACATTCTCCAGTCTTTCTCGCCATTTTTTCAGCCTGCTCTGGACCTCTGCAGCATCTTCTCCGATAAGAACAATATCATCAGCAAACAGCATACACCAAGGTGTCTCCTCCTGTATGTCTGATGTTAACGCATCCATAACAAGAAGGAATAAATAAGGGCTTAAAGCTGAACCCTGGTGCAAACCTACGGCCACATTGAAATTATCGGTAACTCCAGCCGCTGACCTAACGTGCGTTTTGGCATGACTGTACATACAACGAATAAGTTGTATATACTTCTCAGGCACTCTTTTCTTTTTCAGAGCCCACCACAGAACATCACGCGGTACTCGATCATATGCCTTCTCCAGATCAACAAATACCATATGTAAATTCTTATGTACTCGTCTGTATTTTTCACACAGTTGCCGAAGTGCGAAAATGGCATCTGTTGTCGCACGTCCAGGCATAAACCCAAATTGATTTTGACTCACTTCAGTCTCATCTCTTATTCGACTCGCTATCACTCTTTCCCAAACCTTCATACTGTGTGACATGAGCTTTATTCCTCGATAATTGTTACAGTTCTGCACATCACCCTTATTCTTAAAAATAGGCACTATTACACTATTGCACCATTCATGTGGGATCGTTTCCTCTAGTAACATCTTATTAAAAAATAACGTCAGCCAAACACATCCATCTACTTTTAAAAACTTCCATACTTCAATAGGTATGCCATCTGGCCCAACGGCTTTTCCATTTTTCATACCATTCACAGCTCTTCTTACTTCATCCTCAGTTATTTCTTGTACAACGCCTAAATTTGATGGTACGGTCTCTAACTCTCCAGTCCTGTCATTTTCTTCATTCATCAATCTTTCAAAATATTTCTTCCAGCGACTCTTTATGTACTCATCATTCATAAAAACTTTTCCTCCATCATCTTTTATACATTTAACGTGTGTAATATCTCTTGTATTATTTTCTCTTGCTTTTGCTAAACGAAACAAATATTTTTGTGTTCGTGAGTCTTCTAGAGATTTGTACAAATCATTTTGAACTTTAGCTCTGGCAATAGTAACTGCTCTTTTTGCATTCCTTTTACATTCTACATACATTATTCTTTTATTTTCTTTAATCGTACTATCTTGATCCTCGATACATTTCCATTCATAGAAAGCCGTTTTCTTTTCTTTCAAAGCCTTTTGTACGCCTTCGTTCCACCACCAAGTATCCATATTTATCTTTCCTCTTCCTTTCGTTTCACCAAAAACATCCCTTGCTACGGTCCTTATACATGTTGCCATTTCATTCCAACACTCATTAACAGTTTTCGCTACCATATTTTCCATTTCTATCATTTTATTAACAATTTTTGTCCTAAATTCTTTCGCATACTCATCTTTCTTTATTAGATACCATTTAATTCTGGGTGGGGGAATCGACTGTTTTCCGGTCATTTTTAATTTTATTTTTAAATCTAACACTAATAAACGATGTTGAGTAGCTAATATCTCTCCAGGCAGAACCTTGCAATCTTTCACTATCTGAATACTATTTCTTCGTAACAGAAAATAATCAATTTGGGTATTGTGATTACCACTATTGTACGTGATTAAGTGCTGATCTTTTTTTTGGAAAAAAGTATTAGCTATGGCAAGGTCGAAAGCAACTGCAGCTTGAATAAGATTTTCACCTTCTTTGTTTCTATTCCCAAAACCCCAGTTTCCATACACTCTCTCATAACCTCCACCGTCTCTTCCCACATGCCCATTAAAATCACCTCCGATATAGATATCCTCATTCTGAGAAATATCAATCATCACCCCATCAAAATCTTCCCAATACTTTTCTTTTACAGCCTCATTACACCCAGCTTGCGGCGCATACACACTTATTATATTTACCGTCATCTGTTCTATCAATAATTTCACTAATATTAATCTATCATTTACTCTTTTCACATCCGTGACACATTTCTTAAGCTCATTGTCTAATACAATTCCTACCCCATTTCTCTTACCATTACTCCCACAGTAGTAGAATTTATATCCTATACCAATCTCTCTTGCTTTCGTCCCTTTCCACTTCGTCTCTTGCAAACAAGCCACATTTATGCGTCTTCTTTGCAAGACATCCGCTAATTCTCTTCCCTTTCCAGTCATTGTTCCCACATTCCAACTCGCAAATCTCAACCTTACATCCCGCATTCCTTTCTTACTTTGATTCCTACCCTGCGAAAATCCTAATCCACTTTTCATACTTGTCATGTTGTGAAGTACGATTTGACTTAATTTTTACGATCGGCCGCCTGCCTGACATCAACCCACCTTGGGATTAAAGCGTAATGCCCTAAATACAATAAATCATAATACTAATAGGATACATATTGAAATAAATATATATTATTTACTATATACGAAATAAAATTTAAAAACTAGAACCAAAATAGGATATTATGATACTTCCTTTCCACTATTACTTCTTAGCAGTACAAACTTATGTCAGCAACGATCCTTGCTCAATATGAGAATTTATACAGTCCGTACAACTCCTTATTATATCCAATCCACACTATGCCGGTATATAAGTGTATTTATTATAAAGTATTCCAATATTTTTGTTATTTATTGCCAAAATCTATTTTTACAAAAATTATAATTAATTTAGGAGTTTTGAAGGCGAACGTCAAACGTCATATAAAAAAATAAATAATAAAAATAAATAAATAAATAAATAAATAATAAATAATAATATATTAAATAATTCAAACTATGAATGTTATTAAAAATATATAATATTGTCCACACAATAAATAATCATTAGCTTCATATTCATTAAAAATATTAGAAATTATGTGAATAATTCGAATATCTAATTCGATTTAAATGTCATTATTGGATCTGATTCTATCACTATTCGCAAACTACCCAAATTGATAGTCGATTTAATTAGGAATAACATAAAAAATATAAACATTATTTTTAGTAAGAATATGGCGTTTAAAAATGTCTGCTTGTTGGAGAGAATTTAATTCGAAAACTGCTTGACTGTTTTTTATGAGCCTTATATTTAGATTGATAGGTTATATATATATATATACTAGCTGACCCGCGCACCTTCGTCTGCGCCAAGTTCGTTATTACCGGTTCCAATTTTATTTTCAGAAGCGAAAGAACTTAAAAAACCTAGATTCCGACTATAGCGATACCTACCGGGTCCAATTGTGAATCCAAACTATCTTATATAGCTATTGACAAAAAATGTCTTCCCGGTATCCCCTGGGTTGCTCCTCTGGCCCTCACCTACGCAATAATTTTACCGCTTATAGTTTTTATTTTCCATTATCTTTTAACCAACTCCATCAGTTAAAATGCTGTGTAAAGTAAGATTTACCTCCATAAAATTTTCAGTTTGATTTAACTATTTGTTTCAATCAAAATTTGTAAGGTATACATGGAATCTGTAAACTTCAACTACACCTTTCTAATAAGGGAGTTTTATAGATAAAATCTATATAATTTAGTTTTCCCCGATTAGGCTACTGAAATACACTAAGACAAACACAACACTTACAGCTATTATGTCTTAAATAAATATACATTTACATAATAATTACTGTTACTTATTGATATGTTAAAGTTTAATTTTGGTAAAACATAAACAATTGGGCAGAATATCGCCAAAAGAAGAAGAAAATATGCGTTAGTTAAAATTAGACAAACGTACTATACTATTTGGTAAAATATCATACAATACACTAAATTAGGGCCATTGAAAGAAATTTGCTCTAGAGTGCCTTCATCAAACTCAAATTCACATATTGAGTTGTCCCTGATTCAGAGATGGCCTGGAGAGCACACCTCTACTGATAAATCCTTAACCTACAGATAGTAGACTCAGCAAACTTGCAATACTCACGAATCTTATAAAGCCATATCATACTCGGTATCTTATTCAGAATTGCATTTGCATTGGTAACCACAGGTCACGCCGCCGTGGTCTGGGGGTTAATTTCGCTCCCGCACACCCGATTAGGCCTCCCACGGCAGCGGCTCAAGCCTAGGTTCGATCCCTCGGTAGGGAGCCCTTGAGTGCGTTGCTTGCGCGATACGGTGACACACAAATATACATCACTGCTACAACACTACACGATCACCCCCACACACGTGCACGCCTACACGCTTACACATGAAAGTGGAAGGGTTTACTTTTTTCCCTTATCGAACTGAAAAACTCTCAATCTTACGATAATATATATATAGAGGAGTTGTTGAGGCGTATATGCTTGGTACACATATACGTTTCAACAACTCATACATATATGAATAGTTAGCTAAGATAGGTCGCGATTTTGCATGCAACAGGCAACATCCAAGCGAAGTGTGCCATGCACCCTTGAGCTGGTTGCCAAAATAAAATCGACTGAGTGCCTTAAGCGCTCGCCTTAGTAGTCCGGTGAAGCTGTTAAGACCTTGCTGGGTCAATAGCGTGGACATTTCGAAAAAAAAAAGCATTTGCATTGCAGAATAAAGCATATGAGATGCCAGTAATTTGGTTATATACATTCCAGTTTGAGTTCCATGATGCAAGCAAATCAGTCTTATTTAGAGAAATCCTAAACATAGGTTTTATAGTGATCTAAATATTTTCTTGTAATTTAAAATCAGCCGTACAAATTTTGCAAATGCAAAATAAACCTAGTTGGTTTTAGTAAATTTGTAGTCCGGTGAAGCTGTTAAGATCTTGCTGGGTCAATAACGTAGTGAAATCGAGAAAAAAAATTAGTAAATGATTCATGTATGTATGGAAGAAATTTGATTAAAACGCCATCTATTATGAAGTAACATCAATAATTTCGTTGTGTTTGAAGTACGAATGACCGTTGAATCATTTGGATATTGTTAATTAAAAAAGTACTAAAATCTACTACTGGGAGGGTAAGGTCAGGAATATGTAAATTTGGGATCACATATATGTTTCATGGCAAATAAGAAAAAAAATCACATAATAAGAAATCTGGATAGTGTCACCGTAATTCACCGAGAGGCATAAAATCTACATTACGACCTATTCTCATACCTACCAAACATACCTTAAAAATTTCAAAAAATCGGTCTAGACATTTTAGAGGAATTTGAACACTAACACGAAAGTTAAGAATGTGCATGAAACCTATTTAAATTGATAACTATTAATACTGTATACGTCTAAAAGCTTTAGAATTTTATGTCACCCTTTTCTAGAACATATAATTAGTATAGTGGGCTATCCTTAAAAAATAGATATATGCCCTCACAGACTTTTTGTAGATCTACATTGTCTCTGTTGTGTCATTATTTACACCTGGCTAAAAACAAAAAGAAAAATGTGTCATGTCATTGTCATTATATTACGTTGTCAATACATTTTGCAATGCATATCACTTTCTAAACAAACAAAAGTAAACCTTATTACATTTAACCAACATACATTGTTATATGTCAAAAGGATTATGCAGCGTTTTCTATGAAAATTCCCAGGCGGTTTGACTTTTTCCGACTTGTCCCACAATTATCGTTATATTTCAACCAATCTATATAAAACCATGATAAATTTATATATTAAAACGTTCCTCATGAATTGCTTTATCCACTGGTGAAAAGCGTAGGAAGATCCGTTCAGTAATTTTTGAGTTTATCGCGAACAGACAGACAGACAGACGCGGTGAGGGACTTTGTTTTATACTATGTAATGATGATGATGATATATATATATAAATCTATACAATAAATCTTTGAAATTTCGCAACAATTATTGTTTATTTGTTTCTCAACGACATATTCACGCCATCATTACTTTATGCTTTAAGAGAAGTTTAGAAGACTACGAAAATTCCTATTACAACAAACATGTACTACGCCGTAGGCATTTCCGTAGTAGTACCGATGTTGTCGGCTACGCTTCAAGATAAATTTAATTGAAGATGATCATAAACCTTTGTTACAGATATTAGTAACATTTCATGTTTTTCGATATTATTTAATAAGTTTTTGAGTATTGTTTTGTAATTTATGTGTACTCTAATTTTACTAATATTTAAAAAGGACATAGGATTGTCGTGATCGTGAAGAGAGTATAATGAACATTTAGTAGAAACGTCAAAGTGACCTTGTTGTTACAGTTATTTTATTGTTTATATTATTGTATATAATACTGTTATTGTGTCTCTAGTTTCTGCTCGCAGCTTCGCACATGTTAATGTAGATTTGACTTAACATTCGAGAATATTACTTTTTTCTAAGAAAAGGGATAGCCTTGCCCTTTTATGTACAGCTAAGAAAGTCTATGCAAAAATCATAATGATAGTATCATTACTTAAGGTGTGAAATCATAACAAACAAACAAACTTCCATTTGCATTTATAATAGTAGCAAGGATTATATAGAATGAATCTAACAAGAAAATAAAAATCTTGTCAGTAGTTTTTGAGTTTATCGTGAACAGCTAGATAGACAAACGTGGCAGATGACTTTCAGTTATATTACGAAATGATAATAATTTGGTCCAACTTGAGAGATAGGACAATTTATACTTCGATAAATATCCTCAATATTTTTTAATTACAAATTAAATGACTGTCAATGTTGATTATTCTATGTTTCATGATTATCGAACAGATGGCGCTTTAAAAAAGTTTGTTGAGAGAAAACAATAGGACTGGCTGTTATAGATATCTTTAAATGACACCGCGTTTTTCTTTTTCAACTCCATTTTGTTTTATGGTACATGTGTTCTGGGAATGTATTTACTTAGTAACCACGCTTTTCCGGTATCAAGTTCTTAGGGAGACTCGTTACCCCGTAATACTAAATACTTTATCGTAATATTAATTTAACATGTAATAACTGAGCCACAGCAACGCGTGGCTGGTTTAGCAAGTAAAATATAAAAAAGTAAACTTCTTAAGACAGTTAGAAGTTAAAGTATAGTCGTTAATGTCAAAAACATCTGAACGGAAACTGCTGCCAAAATCTTGTATAACCTTGATGTGAGTTTTATATTATTTCATTTGCCACTGCGTTGCATAATTTTTAGATATTTAAGTGGAAATCCTTTACTAAGTTCTATACTTTGTGTGGTGTTTCATACTCAATCATCCTTTCTGTCCGAGTTTAAATTAGTTTTGAATTAGATTTGTGGTATCTATTTGAAGTTTATTATTGTCTAAAAGTCATGAGATACACTCTATAACCTAAAGTGCCTCATGAGTAAGACGTCTACTTTAAATTTCTATATTAAAGTGACAAATTCAGTTATAACCAACTTGAAAATGTTTAACAAAATTAGGTCAACACCCAAAATATTTATTTTATGTAACTCACACTATTATACCTGACCTGTATTAGTAGGCATAAATTACTACCAATTTTGTTTATCTACTATAACGAACTATTGTTTGTTTAGCTATTAAAGGTGTATTTATTATATTTTGATGTAATTTTCGGTAATATAAATGCTTGGCATTACATCCGCGAAGTACGGACACGTGTGTAAATAATAAAATAAAAATTCACGTACAAACGCGTAAGTCACAAAATAAATTGCCAATTAAAAAGTATAGTAAAAGTTTTACACAAACGGTATCCAACATTCAGTTAGGCTTTATTATAAATACTTTCATAAATTACTACATACTAGCCTCTGCCTACGACTTCGTTCGCGTGGAATAATTACTTTGGGCTAAACGCTAACACGCAGCGGGAGCTTTCAAGAGGGAAAAAACGATTTTTAAACGTTCTTCATTTGTGCTCCGCTCCTATTGGGCTCAACGTGATTATATATAACCTATAACCATCCTTGATAAATGAGCTATATAACATTGAAAGAATTTTTCAAATCAGACCAGTAGTTCCTGAGATTACCCCCTATAACGTCACGACGTCACAAACTCACAAACTTTACCTCTTTATAATATTAGTATAGATTGTTGGCGAACGAATAGTAATTTGTGCAATTTGGTTATTGAAGCTAAGCCAACATTTTTGCCCAATATTCTGAGTAGGTAGTGCTGTTCGAGTGGTTTGACCTGTGGAATACCAAACCAATGTCCGTAGGTTCGAACCCCGACAAATGCTAACGAATTATTGGGAATTTGCGTACATTTACTACTAATTTAAGTTGGTAACACAATCGGATAACGATGTAAGAGAACATGGTGAGGAAACCTGAACGTGAGAAATGTTCTTGTTATACAACTGTACGTAGTAAAATTTAGAAATGCTGAAATAGCCAATACGTCGTGGATGGGCGTGGTAATTATGCTTATACCTTTCTCCAGCATTGGGTTTATAACCCTTTAGTCTTTTGTGAGCTGATGATTCTGAAGATTATTTGTTTTTGCGTATAAATTGGGGTGTAAGGGGTGTCGAGTAACATCTTAAGACTTGAGACACCCAAGCCAACCTCACCTGCACGTGGTGCACCCTGCTGATCAACGAACGAGGCAATGGCGATAGCAGGGTGGTAGGGTTTTACAGCCCGACTGGGTCGGAACCACCATGCACATGGCGAAAAAACCCGTCATAGTGACTCGCTTTTGCGCGTCGCGTTTCGGGATCAGCCTGTGCATATCCAGTACCAAGTGACTTTCGTCATTATGGCCGGCATGACAGCGGCGACCGACGATGGATGATCTGTCTCGCGGTGGTCGCCACTGTTTTTGGATTGTACTATGCTTACTATCAGACATAGTGCAGTCACTTTGTCGTGCTTCAATAAAAAAAAATCATTATTTTTAATAGCACTACATTGGAAAATTATAAAAGTTTTCAAGGTTCTGTTTTCATGTTTTGGTTCATATTTCCGTGGGCTTATTTTTTTTAAAGTAATTTCGGATATAAGAAGAGGAACGATTGCGAATATCTATTTATTGATAAATTTTAATGTGTAGTGACAATATTAGTCTTAGTTAATTAATTCTATTGTTCTACATATTCATAGTGGAATCAGTCTGGGACTATATTCTCGCACAATATTTTGACAGGCGATTCCTTTCAATGGTCCGCTGGTTCGATACTAACAAAAATATTTTTACTCAATATATCTGTGGCTAGATATTGCAAAACAATATTAGCATAATTGGAATATTTGTTTATAATCTTCAGGATTTTTTGTTTGATTTAGAAAGGAAGCCTATTTTATCTTTTATGGAATTTTTGGCCTCACATCATTCTGGACTGATTCTGATATCTAAAAAATATCTTTAGATCAATATATTATGTAAATACTTATTAGGATAATGCTATTATAAGAAGAATTTGATAATATATTGAGAGGTTGCATTTTTTCTTAAATATAGATACTTAAATCCTAACTAAAATTATAAATGACAAATTATATTTTAATTATGTTTACACGCACTAACAACTCAACCGATGATCAAGTAATTTTCCATAAACGATTTCAGGGTTATAAAAGTACACAGCTTACATTTTATCCAGAAAAAAATGTTCCTGCAGCTTATGTCAAGTGTACATTAACATAAGCAAAGCCGCCAGCAAAATCTTGTGTTTTATAGCATTCCGAACTTGCGTTAATACTTTATGAATTTGAAAAAAAATTTAAGATATAGTCGGAAACATAAAAAAAAGTATGTTAATAGTACAATCTGTCGATTTCAACTACAACTAACAAGAATATATGTGACCCCGTAAGTAGAAAATAATTTATCAATACGAGGTGGAAATGAATTGCGAACATAAGGTCACCTGAATTTTATATGTAAAGATTTCACTCGCGGCTTTGCTTACATTAATGTAGATCATTAATATTATAATAATTGTTCATGTATTTGTATATATATAATTCTTCTGTCCGTGTGTATGCGACTGGACTTCTTCTAATCGGCTGTAAAGATATTGATGAAATTCGTTTTGTATGTTCTGGTGGATTCAATAATAGTTTAGGTTTACAATTGGATCCGGTTGTTGGCGCTACGATTAGATTTTAGGATTTTTGTTTATTATCAAGGCAGGATAACGTCAGCCGGATCCACTAGTATATATAACAATTCATTAAAATTAAAGGTGAGCAGTTAGAAACTCGCAGTATTCTAGGATATGACACTTAATGGTCACACTTCACAAATAAAATAATAATATCGAAACAAGTACTAATAAACAAAAAAGAGAACCTTAGGTAAAGTTTGTTTTGAGAATTTCAAAAGTATGGATGACAATTAAAATAAACCAAGGTTTAAGACTGTTGATAGAATCTGCGGGTGGCGATCCAGAGTTAATAGCTTTCGATAATAAAATGGACAATAAACCCTTTTGTTTGCTTAAACTTCGAAAAATTATCCTTTTTTAATTGGTTGGCTTCACTTTCACTTCATCCGACGATCATTGGGAATTTAAGTTAAGATATAAAATAATAACAAGCAGATTCACATGAGTACTTATAATATTACAGTTAGGAAGACAACAATTCACTTTGTCCTTTACAATAATAATAGAATGTTTATTTGAATAATATTAAATATTAATTTATAAACAACCATTATCCATAGAAATAATAGCCATATGGTTATCGATATTGGTTATTTAGTTTCCTACAAAATTGGTAATTCGACACGGTATAACAACATGAGGCCACATAAAAATGAATGGCCAACTATTTGTACTACAATTGTATGACGTTTGAAATAAAACTATGCGATCCGTAATAATATGGTTCAGTTGTTTACACGTCACCTTATAGACTATCCACGTATGTAGTGTGTACATTTTTTTAATATGAAAATCATAATAAAACTCATAGTCGTATTGATAAACAACGACGAACAATTAATTTACAGTTTTAGTTGAAATAAGTAAACTCTCTTACGAATAACGTATTCTACGAAAGCAAAGCAATAGCAAAACTGGCTTTCTATAAATTAAAATGCATATTTTTTTATATACATTTATCCGTTGTAATATTTCGTTTCGTTACGACTCATGTATATTGTTTTCCAAAACTCATCTTCAGCCGATATTTAGAACACAGTATTTTAATATTTAATTATAGTAAACTGCGTAAGAATAGGACACGGTAATAGTTATTTATTTTTATTACGAACATTCGGCTATTTACTGGCTTTTAAAATTAGGTTTATCAGATGAAAAATGTCTTGGCTATTTTTTTGTGTTCTGTCATATTCTAATAATATATGACAAGGGTAACATTTTTAAAGTTAAACCAAGTAATGTTAGTAAACATGTACCCCTTTTCCACTGTCCTCAATCCACTTTTGTCTAGTCACAGCTTTCATACACATATAATTCATACAAACTTTCTTCTATCTTTCGCTAACTCGTCCATCCTAACATTTAAACACTCTTCCGCAATTCTACGTCACTTGTGAGATTTTATACTTCCTAGGATCTAACGATTTTCAATGTCATTTATTCTAAATACACTATATATCCGTTTTAACATTTGCATCTCTACCATATCTTGTTTCATCAAAATATTTCATGGTAAAGCATATAGATCCATACATAGTAACAAGTCGAATAACATAATTTCTTTTGAGTATTATAAGCATTTATAATCACATTGTATCTTTGAAATCCATAGTCTACACTAGTACGGGAACGTTGATAAATTTCAGGAGAGATAATTTAGCAAAATCAAAATCTAAGATAATTTATTCAGTTTAGATCCCAAGAAAGCTCTTATGGACATCAAATTACCATTGAGAAAGAACCAGTAAGCAACTTGATCAGGTTATTTTCTTAACGTTTGAGATATATTACAAGTTGCAGTCATTTTTAGTAATTTCCAGAGAGAGAGAGAGAGAGAGAGAGAGGAATTTGTAGACATCACATCGTTCACATATTGATCCATTCTACAATAGCTTTTTGATAGTATCAATGAATATTACATTAGAACAAACAACATAACACTCTTAGTATAAACTTATAAGTAAGTACTTCTTAGTAATTGTCTCATCGTGATTGTGAGAAAAGAACTCATAAATATCTGGTAATGGCCTAATAAGGGTTTTGTAAGAAATGATGTTTTAAAAAGATAGAACCTTTTTCAACGCCTTTACGATAAAATTCATTACCATTTCCGGATGCCTTACTTTCTGATAACAATGCAATAAACTCCTCTTACTTCAGTTCAGTTAGTACAAAATGATTTTAGATACTGTAAGTGGATTTATCGTTCAATAGATACTTAATTCACTACAATTGAATATTTTCTGTTTATGAGGTAGAAAGAATTTTCAGAGAAGTAAGCGTATTCGGCATGAAAATCCGTATTAATATTTTACTCGCTAATGCCAAAAGTTTTTTCCTCTTTTGCATTTTAGCTATTGAATCGAAAGTTATGAAATTTTGCATATACCTTAATGTATGTAATGTATGTATTGTATGTAATGTATGTAATGTATGTA